>APFE030726339.1:30838-68414 GCA_000404065.3 Pinus taeda | reverse complement strand
CAAGGTGACTCATAATTAAATGTGTCATGACTATAAGACTACATATGGTTTCACATGTCTCGGTTGTATTGGTAGGGTATCATTCATAGATTCCTATCAGCCATAATTGTGATGACTCTATCTTTCATTTCAAGAGTGTCCATATATTGAAGCCCATTGGTGAAATATTACAGTTATCTCCACATTGTGTGTCGACATGGTTTTATTTTCAAAACTTGTTGATAATTACCATGGATTTCGAGCATGGATTAACTGTTGAATGGCCATACTTGTAAGTCGGTTCAAGTGGCATATCAATGAGTTTCTATTAACACTTTTGAATATAATAGTGTGGACCTGGTTATAGTTAGTTGTTTATTTGTCCATATGGCATCTTAGTAGGATTATGTTTACAAAAATTTGATAGTGGTTGTGGCTGGATTGCTAACTAGGAAAGTTGACTATAATAGTGTGGACTTGGTTATAGTTGGTTTTTTATTTGTCCATATGGCATCTTAGTAGCATTATGTTTAAAAAAATTTGATAATGGCTATGGCTGGATTGCTAACTAGGAAATCTATTTTCATGGTAGCTCTAAGGTTATGTGCAACTTGTACATAAAATTGTAACTGAGTGGCATAGTTATTGATTGATTTGAAAGGGTTTTGGGTGCTATTTTTGTTTCTTGAAAATTCCTTGCACGAGTTCTAGCCTATTCATATGAAGAATTTAAATTGGTGATGGCAAAAATGTCTGAGGATCCCGACAACAAGCCACTATCTCGGACTAGTTATAGTCAAGGTACTATTTCAAGAAATTCATAAGTTATGTGCACCATTTTTTCTAAGAAATTCTAACAATATGATTTAAATGTTAAACGAATTATCCATACTTCCTAATTTTAGGGATGAAAATAGCATGGGTTGACTCACTCACAACTAAATCCAATTTGTGTATGTAACAATTTACTCCATTTATCTTTGAGACAGTTAGTTGAGATAAGCATGAACTATGGCTTGTTTATTTTTACTTTCTTTTAAACTTTATATAAGTCGAAGAGCGCAAAAGCAATTGTTGTTATCATTTTTTATCTCGAAGATTAATTGACTATCATGCTTTGGGTGATTATCATAGTTCTAAATTCATCTCTATATTGTGCTCTGGTATGTTTTGCTAGTTATTTATCTATGTTGTATTGCACTAATTAGTCAATGAGCCACGGCACTAACCAAGCTTTCAGTTGGGCCTGCTCAAGGCATCGTCAAAGTGCCAAATATTCTGTGTTTATTTTTATTGGTTAGATTAATTTGTTTTTTTTTTCCAAGTGGTTTTATGTATTCATTTAAGTGGCTTGTCATATTCATTTGAGTGGTTTGTCATATCTTTATAATTGTTCTATTTATGTGTGATCATTTCAATGATTTTATATGAGAATCACTAACTCTTTCACTTATTGTTTATGGTTATGTGGTTCTCAGCTTACGTATGGTTGCATAAAATTTGAACAACATGCTCTCATTTATTTTTGTTATATGACATCTGGTTTATGAATTAGTTAGTTTGAAATATTTGGGTTTGTAAGAGGATGAGTGGTGGTTTTATTTTAAAATGAACTGTGAGTGTGGTTTCATTTTAAAAGGAATTATAAGTGCCCATTGATACTGAATTGGTAATCAAAATTATTTATAATACTTTTATGCATTTGGAACTATTTTGTGCTTACCCTTCAGATATTGTTGGGAAACTAAAAAACCATTAGTCTAAAGTTTAAAATTAGAATCCTTTCAAAGAAACAACCAAACCCATGCACTTAGAATAGATCATTTATTGCACCAAGTCCCTCTTACGTTTACCAACCTGATTGACAATTAAATGACAGTGTGTGATTTACACTATTAAAACATCAATAAAAGCACTCTTAAGCATAAATGAACATTTTAATTTAATATTTTAGGATTTAGGATTTATTATTTTAATTAGAAAAATTAAAATAATTTTTCATTTTTCATTTTTTCTTAACCTTCATCCAAAATATTTATTAGAGGAAGAGATATATTTATAAACATTCAAAACAAGCAATAACTTAGAAATTTACATCAAAATACTATTCAAGGTCCATTTTTAAGAGATATAGAAAGTGGATATGTGGTAAAATAAAAAAAATAGATTAAATTATTTTACAAAAATCACTTCATGAGAAATCATATCATGAAAATAATTTTCATAAGAAATCCCTGAACCAATCATCTATGAAACTATGTTGTTTCTTTTTCCAAAACTTGTCATTCCTAACCCTTCAACCCTATTATAATTGTTTGAAGAGGAGATAATATAGAGAATTTAATATAAACCTAGCTACCCATGAAAAAATATAAAAACTCATTATTTCCTGACTTTTCATAATGGTTATCAATGAAAAAAATCATCATAATATTCTTGAAGTAAATAAATTATTTCAATAGTTTGCGAAGAAACAAATTATTTTAGGAGTAATCTTAAGGAAGTTAATTATTAAAAATACACTTCAATATATATTTAGTAATACCTAGAGGGAAACCATTAAGAATTGATTAGCTCTCAAAGGTACGATACATGGAATTAAATGAAATAAATATGGATAATCAATCCTCTTGTAAACAACAAATTAATTATTGGAAAAATTGTCTCCCTTTTTCATCAATAATTAATTGCCTATATACATTTACATATACAAACATATATATAATAAAGGACTATAACATCCACTCACAACATCCAAACTCGGATACAAAAACCACTCAAAACATCTAACACATACTAAATTAGAATGTTAAGGTCATCTTAGGAAAATAAAACATAATGTAAAATTGACATGGATATTTTAACAATGGCCAAACTCAAAAAAAAACAAAACATGATATAAAGCCATGAGAGAGCCTTTTAACAATGGGCAAATGAAAAAAAGGAAAAACATGATTGAAATACATGGGCTCATTGTGGAGATTTTTAATAATAGCCTAATGTATGAAAAGTCTGTAAGCTTTATGTATAATGAAAGATTCAAATTTATGAACTCACTAGTCTCAATCCAAGTCCAAAGAAGAATGTATTGACATGTCATTATTTTAAATCCTCAAAGATATCAATAAAAATAAACATGTAAATTTCAAAGTATGAAGCTCATCTCAAAAATAAACATAATAATAATAATTTGAGAATTCCACATCCTAGATCTATTTAGCTCTAGATCTATCATGTGTAGGATCAAATCCTCCGGGTGTAAACTTTCTTCAAGTTCTACACTCCGAAAAGAATGTTTGCACCTCGAGGGGATCATGATAGATCCATATTTAGATGGATCTAGGATAGTTTCTACTTTCATTACAAAATTTTATAATCAAATTTTTTGTAAACTAAATAACATTATAATTTAATTTTGCATTGGTTTCTAGAAATGGGATAACTCTAGGTTATGAGTACCTATCCTAGGAGTGCTATGTAAGGTGGGTTGGGGATGGCTATGTATATAGAGACAGGGAGAGAGAGAAAGATAGATAGAGAGAGAGCGATATTAAGAATTCTAAATTCACTATTAGTGTGTATTTGCTTCAAGCTTATAAACATAAAGAGCTCTGCAATGTTGTATAATAGGCATCCCTTACAGTTGCCAATTTTGAAAAATCTCAAAAAAGTAGAAAAGGGTTGAGTGGCTTTCCATTATTCGCTGCTAGACATGATTAAAATGCATTATAGCTTTAGGAGACTTAAGTGTAACTATTTTTAATTTTTAATATTTATGAATGGTCTAGGAGATAGAGGATTGTCTCTATTTTCTTCACATGTCTTGTTAGTGATGGTCACGATAAATGTAAATAGTATTCCTCGTTTAAAACCACTACAAAATGCTTTGATTCTATAAAGGTATTATATTCATATTTCATAAGGAAATTCAATAGAAATTTATTCAAACATTTAGTACCTAATTCAAGTCATTACTATTTAGCCTAGTGGTAAGAACAGCCTGGAGTCTAGGAGTAGGCATGAATATATGGATGATATGGACAGAAAGAAATATGAGAATCTTTCAAAACAAAGAGTTTCCACTAGAACAGGTCTGGAGAAGAACTCTGAGCCATATAAGAGAAACTATTCTAGCGGAAACATGGAGTTAAGAGGATTGGAAAACAACACCTAAGGAAGAACCGATTTTGCACAAGCTTAATCTAGAACTAGGAATGGTAGCACCTCAGATGTGGAAACTCCCTGACATAGGCAGTATTAGCCCTATCCACTTTTCTCGCCTCTAAGCAGGTTTCATCAAACTAAATTTTGATGGAGCCTCCAAAGGCAACCCAAGGCCAGTAGGGCTCGGAGGCATATTCCGGGATGACCAAGGTAGAACAAGATGGGTATACTCAAACTATGGTGGTGTCATGAGTAATAATGAAGCAAAGATTATGGTAGTCTATCAAGGACTAAGAACAACGATAAGAAATGGATACAATAACCTGAAAGTAGAAGGCAACTCCCAACTGGTCATTGACATGATAAGGAAGCTCAATAATGGGAAGAAATGGGATAAAGCTACAAAAAGCTGGAGGAAGACTAGCCTCGTCCAAGATTTGGAAACCATTATAAAGAGATTTGAATATATGATCATCAATCATGTAAGAAGGGAGGGCAAGAGAGCAACTTATTTCCTAGCAAATTGGGGAAGTAATGAACAAGGGGGAAAGTTGGATAGCATCTGGCCGACCCAACTAGAGGAGCCCAGATTAGAGCCCCTCAAAGTAATCCTAGCCCAAGATTGCCATGAAGACACGACCTCAAGATAGTGGACACAGATGGCCCCGATCGATGTGATAAAGAGGGATAGTACGAGAAGGTGGACAATGCACGGGAGAGGATGGCTATGATGGCCACCTACTACCCTCATCGTAGATCAAATGACCATGATGGAACCCTGCATGCCTGCAGTAGTTTCAAGGTAGTATAGTGGAAGGAGTGTGGGGGGAGAGGAGGTAAGAAACGGTGGTGGTAGTGAGATGGGACGTGGGCCAGATGGGATGGGGTAGATGAGGGTGTTAAGGGTGGGAGAAAAACTTAATTTGCAACGAAGGGAGGAGGAGAACTATGTAGCACAGGCATTGGGATCGTCAGCGATCGAGTGCGATTACAGGTATGTCTCCTTTGGCTCTGTCTCTGGCTAGCTTAGTAAGGTGGAGGAGGGGGGAACGATGGGAATTGCTAGGGAGGGGTGGCATATGAGTGGTCTTGCTTTTTACTCTGCCATGCATAATAACGCGGAACAGGGGGGTAAGCTGGGATTTACAGGAGAAGGGTTGTGGCTGAGCGGATGAGAGTCTTGCATGGTGAGGAAGAGTGAGGATCAAAGCAGAGGTATGCCGAGGAATAATAGTAGTGGGGCAGAGGGTCAGCCTGAGAAATCCATGAACCCTATGCACGTGAAGGGCAGCATGACAGAGGGCTTGCCCACCTTCCTTTGTCTAGGGTGGGAGAAACCTTTGACTCTTTAGAACAATGGGGATGGTCGGAGTGGGGTATGAAGGCTAAATGACAAGGAAAGGCCGACTGATGGGAAGATTGTAGCTCCTCGAAAGCTAACTTTTGCTATTGATAATTGCAAGCGGGAGGCAATAAAGGAGAAAATGGCTCGCCTAGGTAGAGGTAGGGGTCATGCAGGCAGAGGGCGACAGAGCCAGCCGGGAAGAAGTGATCCATCAACCTTGGCGCTAGCAAGTCAGAGGCGAGGAAGAAAATTGATGAGAAAGGCAGTCCAAGAAGCAGCTCGAGCCTATAGAGAAGTGATGGATGCGGACATCTGACAGCTAATTCAAGAGATGGAAGATAATGTAATGGGAGAGGAATCATAACAAGAGTTGGAGGAATGGGGAGATATTATCCCAAATCCAGGGCACACTAAAGGTTGAATGACGCTTTATCGGCGAGCTCTGCATGTGTACTGGGTTTTAAAGCATTTACTACTGAAGGCACTGGAGCAGGTGGTGGGAGAAGTGGCAGCAATAGCCCAAGGTATGCCCAATATTAAAAAGGAAATGAAAAACATGTAGATCATCATGATAATGCAAGACAGCAAGTTGGATGAGATCCAACAAAGGCTGATAACACTATCTCGAGCACCAAATGACTCGATGGTAGCACCTACTAATGCAGATTTTGACACAGATGACCGAAAGGATTAATCCTTTATAGTTTCTTATTTGATTATTTTGTAGCTAGCTTTTCTTTTTAGACATCTGTATGTTAGTTTGTCGCATGTTTAGTGTTCTTAGATGTGGAGTTCATGTAGCATGGATGGAAAGACTGATTCAATTTTGTTTTTGGATGGCTTATAACAAATTCAAGTGGCCAATAAACTTGGTTTCCCATATGGGCAAGTTGAGGCCACCAAAATGTTGTACGTGGATCAACTTGTTTTTGTAAATAAAAAAGGAAGGTACTACCCTAACTTACAAAAAAAAGTCATTACTATTTGATTGTTTTTCACAATGAGGTTGGGGTGGTGGAAGCATTAGACTTTGCAAACCCATGCACTTGAAAAACTAGAAAAAGAAAGAGAAAGGATGAACCCTTTAAAATGTTCCATTTCATCTTTTCTTGATATATATGCTTTGCTTACTGTAATTTTGCAGTTGAAAAGACAATATTTAAGTTAGTAGAAACGTAATTGAAACCCATCTTAGTAGAAAACCAATATTTTACATCTGTACTTGTTCAACAATTTTAGACTTAGTGCAATAGAAAAATAATGATGAGAAAAGTTATGATATCGTTCAATCATGGATGTCCATGATTGTGAAAATTGAAGATACATGACTAAATTATTCCTAAAATATACCCATAAAATCTCTAAAATCTTTACAGTGTTTTGTATAATACATCAAAAACATCCTTAAAATCTACAAAATGGTCGGCAAATTCTACGGCCTCCAATAAAATCACAACAATTTGGGGACATTTTTGAAGTGTTTACAAGTCCCTGCAATGCATACTAGAATATACAATTTTTTTTAAAGAACCACATATAATATAGATTATAATATAAAGATTTCTTGGTGAAAAAAAATCTAACCCTTTTTCCATAGCATAAATCAAAATCAGTGGATATTCAATGTGGTTATATATATATAAAAGTTTCAATCGACGACCTAGTGTCATTTAAGTCACCAAAAACTTTAAATATTGTAAAATATCTGTACTTACACTGTAGTTGTAAATATTTTGCCATACCATATTCCAATAACATCGAATTTTTACGGAGTTGTCTATAATGCGATTTTTTGGAGATTCCGGTGAGGAATCCGGGGAAGAAATGAGGTTAAATCTTGATTTTTAGCAGTTAAAATGGGTTTTTAACTGCATATATGGATTCAGCGCCATGAAAAACCCCTGGCAGCCATTGATTGTGCAGAAACTAGCTATCAAACTTGGGATTCCAATGAATTGCTGGCGGATTTGTCCGCCAGAAAGACTTTCAAAAAGTCGTGTTATAGACTACTGCAATTTTTAGTGTTTTTAGTAAGTCAGATACATCATACACCACACAAATATTCCACTTTATAAACAACCACTATTCTTTCCGTGCCATGTTTCACATTATTATTCAGTCTATTCAGTCTACTCACTCTTCTGGAACAACCACCATTCTTTCCGTGCCATGTTGCACGATAGCTCCCCCGGGTCATCTCAGAAATTATATTTTTTTGCTTGATTACTACGGATCTAGAAGAGATACATTCAGGCCTTTGGCTTTAGTATACGATTCGTTTAATTTCCGGATTTTATTACTCGACCCAGATCTTAATGATCTTAATCGACCCAGATCTCTCATTTCCATATTTTAATACTTTTGTGAAATGGCTTTGGAATATATTTTATTTCTGAGAAGACAATGGGAGAGATTTTTAAAATAACAAACGAGAGAATTTAATGCCAGAAATTCATTCATGAGGCATAACAAAGAAGAGTTTCATTTGTGAAGTGGATTGATGAGCCGTAACATACAAGAATTTTAAAGATAGATTGTGATTCAAAAGAGATGGATTGTACAGGAAGGGGAGTACACTTTGTATTGGTTCATGGATCTATGCATGGAGCATGGTGTTGGTATAAGATTGTGGAGCTTCTTGAGAAAGATGGCCACAAGGTATCAGCAATCGACCTAATGAGCGCTGGTACAAGTCCGGTTAGCGCTGATTCCATCACCTCATTTGAGGAGTACAATCAGCCGCTTATGCACTTCCTAGCCAAGCTCCCACAGACAGAAAAGGTGCTTGCGTTTCCTGTTGTACATTTTTACTTTATTGTTGATTTCATTTATGCACTTGAACGCCTTTCTTTCAATGATCTTTCGAACCCTTCAGCCATTAGACTGAAAAGGTCATAGGGTAGCCATCCAGATCAATAGGTTAGGTAAAGAAATGTGATATCTGGATTTTTTCTAAATTTCTTTGCCCTACATTTTCAGTGAAAATTCGAATCTCAAACAGGCAGTGAAACAGGCTCTTGGCAAGTGTAGTGGTTTGAGGAATAGTACTGTAGATTATGTTTCCTATTAGAGTAGTTTATTAGAGTAGTTTATTTTTATACAGTGAGAGAAACCAAAACCAAGAATGCCTACTGTTGCTGCCTAACATGATTTCTATTACATGTTTTATATCTATATCTATATATATATATATATATCATTTTATGTTATAATTTTTAGTTAAAAGATTTTACTTTAACTGTACAGGAGGGTATCTGTTGATTTTAATTTTAATTTTAATTTTTTTAATGAAGAGCTTAAATTGATTTTGTTGCAGTGTATTAGAGAGTATGTTAAGTTGCATTTACTCTTAATAAATTTAAAACAATTGATGTCGGAATGTCCACCAATTTTTTAACCTAATTTTAGAAGAACTGCCTTATATTTGTAAAGAATAGAAACTATTCAAAATTTCTCAAGAATTTTTAAGCCTTAAGTAAAATCAAAATTAATAATAATATTTTTGTTACAATACTTAATAATAATATTTTAGTTGCAATAGCTTTTTTGTTATATATTTATTAATGCCAGATACAAATGAAACTTTGGGTATATCAACGTGTTGACGGTGTTCGACCAGCCAACATGTTAGAGGATCTACCCAGTAAGAAGTCCCAACTAGACCACAGACCACTTGTTGTTGGAGTCTCACCAGTGGGTTGTATGGTATCGCCTTGACTGTGGTTGTGTGCAGAAGTATTATGTTCTTGTTGGTAGGTGTGACATGCGTAGCAAGCCAAGGAAGGTGCATGAATGGTTCTAACACATGGAAAGTGAAGTGAGTGCATCCCTTGGAAACCTATGGAAACACGTAGATTGGAAGGGAACGCACCACAAAGATGCATCACGAATTGGAAGGCAGGTGAACCAACAATCCAAAGTGATGGTTCAACCAAGAGCACATCTCAGTAAAATTCATACATACTTATACAGAAAGATTATATACATATATGCGTAACCAAACAAATACATATCTAATTAGTGTAAGCAAGTTAACTTAAATACAATAACAACATATGCATGAAACGTGCTAGCTCTGTTATATTAAGAAGTGGAAGTTCCAATTATACAGTACAACCATGACCAACCCCTAGTCCTGATAATGGAACATTACACTCACTGTCATCTGCTCCTCCAAAGAGATGTACTAGCTCTGCACTGTGGAGAAGTCACGGCTCATTACAATACTCTCGAGGCTTTCTCTAAGATACTCCTATCGAAATATTGGCTACCCAAAAGCCCTTATAATGAGTTATGAGGTTCTATAAATAGCAAATCGTGGGGTGACCCTTGGCATTTCCCTTTGTGACTCTTCACTTACTCTCATGATTCTTCACCTACTACATGACTATTACATTCAACTATCGACACTTGGACTTTCACTTTACAAGATGTTACATATAATCTGCACATGTACCCATGTGAGACAAAATAGGCTTGAGTGAGCTATTCAAGCTATCACTAAGACTCGGAAAGTTGTGGTAAGACTAACTCTTTGACATCCTCGTGAGGATCGATAGTGGTGAACTGATGCCAAGCTTGATTGGTTGTGATAGCATTCGCATGTTTAATGGTGACATCCTGTTGAAAGTGAACTCTTGCCTCTGTTGCATCTGGGTACACTGGTATGGCTCCTCAATCTAAGTCATCTGATAACATGTGCATCACCATCTTGAGTGCAACGGGACTAGCAACATACTGATGCATAGTGGCCGTGCTAATCTCCAAGTGTGTGCTAGTGTTTATGTGCATCAACTCGTCGACATACATGTTCAGCTCTAATTGGACTTGGTTGTTGTCTTCACCTCTGTGATTGTGCCAATGGGTGAGATCACATGCGTATGCACAATGACATTAATGCTCATGAACACCCTTGCATCCGATCGACAGCACTACTCACCATGTCTACTTCGTGCCACCTGCTAGGTCGGTCTATAACCTATATGGGTGTAGTTTCATCAGTCTATGCATGTTGCGCCTCTTGATGTACATGTTCCCATTGCAACTCGTTCTCTCGTCTATGCAGCTCTTGTTCTTCCTTGAGTTGCTGCTTCAGCACCTATAACTCCTTCTCCGTTTCTCTCTCTTTCTTCACGTGATCCTCTTGTCAAGTTGTCACTTCATAGCCTCAATATCTAAAGTTACTTTCATCATAATGGATATGCTTTGAACTTATTGCTATGCTCTACCTCTGCACTATTAACAACCTTCCTCTTGCATTTGTCACAAGAAGATATGCTACCTTCTATTGTTGTTGCTGATGGTGCTCCTTGTTTTCATGCCACTACCATTTCATCTTGATATCCTTGTCCATGAACAACTTGATGTCTTCATAGATAGGCATGTTCATAGACACTTGATTGACTACATCCCCATTTGCACTCTCAACGGTTTCTTTGACTCTACTCTTTTGGAAGCCATTATACCTGTGTTGTTGAGAGGCAAACGAACACCTATGATACCTAGAGACATAGAAACACTTGCGGCAAGAAATATGTCAGTTGAAAACCAAAAAAGTGCAGAGGACTGACATGCAACATACTTGTGTGACTATCTGTGAAGATTGCACAATTTTCACCAGGAGGCTAGGAGACTAACTACCAAAACAGCACAAGGTATAGTCTAGTCTATTGGGAGGATGAATAACTGCTAGAACTACACAATGCACAGTCTAGCTTGGCTTGTTGATGACTAAAACTACACAATTTGCAATTTCAGTCAGTAGTGACATGCAAACCAGCAAATTGCATTGCACAGTTTTTGGGGCTAGGAAGGCACTACCTCCCAGAATTGCACAATGCAAGCCTAGAGGTTTGTATTGGGCTAGACTTGTGCAAATTCTATAGGGAAGGTAGAGAATTCACTTCTAGAAATGTGCAATGCTAGCTGGACAAGACACGGTCTGGGCCAAGGTAGCCCAAACCCCCTGACAAGCGACTGAAAACATGAGAAGTTTGAATGCATGGGAAAATTGAGTGTAAAAAATAGTGCATGTTCATGCATGTAAACAACAAGTGTATATTCAGAAGGCAGGAAAGAATGCATGTGTGTGAAGCGGGTCGCCGCAACGATGATTGTTGGTGCAAAAACAATGTTATGCATGTGAGTGCAGTGAGATGCAAACGAAAACTGAAATGGTGGTTCTACAAGCTAACACACATTAAAATGAAAGCAAACACTCATTGAAACAAAGAGACAACACTTACACAAAGCAAAACACAAAAAGCAACAAAAATGTAACACAAGACATGAGAAAGCAGACTTACCCTGAAACAATTAAGCTGGAAGTGTCAAAGACTCCTGGATGTGATGTGGGATGTCAAAGCTATAAGATAAATGTGAGGAATGAGCTCTGCCACATCCGGTTCATAAGTTTTGATAAGACCGAGGTTATGACGTGCAAGTCAAAAATCTAGGAAAAAGTGACACTTGGCAAGAGGTTTATAAAATCATCTTTGCATATAACCTCCAACTTCTAAAAATAGATCACTTAAATCTAAGGATGCCTTTACATGTTTCCTCTTGCTATTTTGGGAAAAGAAACCCATGCATGAAAATCAATTTTTCTCAGTCCCAAAGGGAACCAGTCATCTGAAGGCACATGCATCGGTCTATGAGCCTCGGATGAAAATTTGTGTAGTTTCTGGGCTAAGCAGAACTGGGTATCTATCACACATTGTGAAATTTCTGGGTTGAACAGATCACTCCCTCCTATACTTGTGAAATTTTTTGGGTGGAGGCCTAGTGCTAGGTCAGATTGTGTAGTTTTCTGAATGAGGACTACTTGACTGTTTCGCGCAATTCTAAAGCCTAGCTCATTTGCACAATTTTTGAAGGGAAGGTTGGTTCCCCTCCAGAATTGTGCAATTTTATGGGGGACTCTCTCAGCTAGAAAATATTCTAAGTCTAGAATGCTAGCCTATGGGAGGGAGATAAACAAGCTGACATGCACAGGCTGACAGGTCACTGAAACTTAGTTGAAGCCTATGTACTTGATAGTGCAAAACATGCTAGTAGGGATGATCCAAAACGAAGCTAAGGAAAACTTTTGGAGGGTGGTTGTAGCAACTACAACACTTGGTGACACGCTGGTAGATCTCCAGCTCTCTGCATGGAGCTTGTTCATGAAAAGCAAGTCTAACACCTCCGAAAGTATTCTTTAGTTCTCTGATCATCTCGGCTTCCACACCTGTTTGATTGTAAGATGTAGAACCTGCCATGTGCTTGATCGTTCAATGCACATTTCAAGCCAAGCCAACACAGTTATTTCGATTTGGATGAGGGTTATATTGGTGCACAAGCCATATGATCATTAGAGTTTAGTTTCATCTCTGGCATTTCTCTGCTGTTAGTAGGCCTGGAAAGTACCCCAATGGAGTCACGCAGGAATACAAGCATTGCTCTACTACCAGTGAGCCTGGTTAGTACCCCGGTGGAGTTACTTGCATCACCTCTCTGCATAGTAAGCCTTTCTCTTCTTTCGCCTTATTCATTTTTCATTTTTTTGAAATTTTTTCACATTTTCATATTTTTTCCATTTTCATTTTCGTAATTGTGCATAGCACTTATTCATTTCAGAGGTGGAAGAGGGATCCCAACTTATTGAGAGTAGAAGAGGTTGTTCCTTCAGAGAAGTAGTTTTTATATACCTCTGACATGCTTGTTAAGGTTTTCCCCCTCAGCTTACTCCACTTGGCTGATTTGACAAGGATTAACCCAAAACAATCGACTCAAGTAGGTGATACTAGTTAGCATGCAAGCATTGTGTTTTCACCAAGGTTCACTTCGAACAACACGTATTGGCCATTGATGTATCATGGACTGAAGACACAAGTTCTTCATACAGAGGCAAGACAAAAGATAAACAAGTATTGATAACTGCACATGTCATCTTGTACTTTACCTAGCTTGTTTCAAGAGTCACACACAGTCTCATGCAAAACTAACCTATGAACATAAACAAGAAAACAAATGAAAAAATAAATAAAAAGTAGGAGCAAATGTGTAAGAAAAGAGAGTAAGAAAACATGCAGGCAAACAAACAAGGATGAAAAGTGAGAAAAAAACAAACCAAAAACAAACACTACTCCCAATCCTAAGCTAAGGATGCATGGGTCTATTTATGTAAGGTGATACATCCAATGCAACCACTGGCGGATTGGTCGACCCATGTTGGTGAAGGCATGGTTTATGAGTAGTACAGTTGTGTGAACCAACAACCATGAAAGATGTAAAAGTGAAGACAAATGTACTCTAGGCTTAAGTGCGTCCATGTGAAATAAGTGAGTGAAAGCACATGACATGTACTCTATGGACTTTCAATGGTGTTATGCTACAGTGTGTGCAGATGTTAAGAATACACATTCTCTTGATAGTTAAATGCAAGAAAATGTGAGAAAGGTAGACCACCTACATTCCACAGGTGTGCTTGCTGTGCAATATTCCTCCAATGCATGAGCGATGGATTGTGTAGTTCAAGTGGAGGAATTGAAATTTGAGTGTTAGATTGATCTTTAGTGCATACAGATCAGTGGTGAGGAGCCTTGCATGTTTAAAGAATTTCCCGATCGGAAGTGAAACCAACCTCATGACAATGAGGGCCTGACATAACCATCAGCCTAGGCTAAACTTCCTCGATAGTCTGCGGGGTTTCGAATTCATCGATAGATAGATCATCATAGACCAGTGCCTTAAATAGATTCACAACAATGGAATCAACATCGTGATCAGATGAAGAAGTAGAGATATCACAAAAACCAAGATCCGAAAATTGAGGATGTTTGTTGTAATCCTCATGATTTGATGAATCACACAAAGGGGTAGATGAGAATCAAGAATGTTCACCCTTTGTGTTTCCATAAAAAGAAGATGAAGAATAAAGTGGATGTTCAATGAATGACTTGTCCTTTCCATTGTTCAATGATGGAATGACATCCGGTGTGTTCTACGAGTGATCAACAATAGGTAAATCCATAGACCGAGATACATGAGAAAAATTAGGGATGGAATAATCACCAAATATGTCAGGGAAAAGCGAAGGAGGCATGAACAGAAGGGAATCATCCTTCATTTCGGGTTGATGTTCACGATCCCATTCATACTTTTCATGAATGATAGCATAGGTTGGTTGTGCAACACCAACTCTCTTGATGGCTTGATCGTTCTACACAATAGGCATAGAGTCCAGAATGGAATAACACAAGACAGTGCAATCTAGAGGATCAATAGAACACGAAGATGGAGGTTGAGGTAAGATATATGTGTGATAACCCATGGGCTTCACAACCAAATCTGCGCGAAAATTGAGAGAAGTGATGTTGGGAGGATGTGACAGTTGAATAGGCCCGTGTGCATGTTCTCCCACATCACTTTGCGGTGGGGAAGTTATTTGATGAGGGGATGACCAAAAGTCACTTGTGACAGTGACCGTGTCCTTCTGTGATTGCGCAGCTTCATCACCGAAGTATGTTGAGTGGGGTTTGAACTTCAAATTTATATTTGGATGGACTGATTTCTTAAGGCAATATTCAAATTTGTCCATGAGATACTGGAATTTCATTTGACATTTCGAAGTTTCAAACATGAATAGAAGAAACCGCTCCGAAAAACCATAGGTGATTCATGTGGGGCCTTCTGTTGTTTTAACAATTTTTTATCAAGTTCTTCATGAACAAACTAGTGAAAACCAGAATCAATTAGATCGTTGAACTGCTTGAATGAGTGCACATTGTTATGAGGCAGTGTGCCACACCATCAAAATCGGTGGTTGCGAAGCGTGTGTGCGAGCAGTGAAAAGACCTCTGTTTCATTAAAATATTCCATGTTCTCCATGAGCATGTGGAAGTTATCTAAGTGCTTAGGCCAGGATAACTTGCCTTCACCATCATATGTGGTTCATGACAAGTGATCATGGAACTCCCTCTCGACATGAAACATATGTTCATTGGATAGACATTTTGAAGGGTGAACTATAATAAAATCCATGATAGATGTAATATGATTCAGAACTGATTGCGAGGACTTAGCTTGTCATCTGGCCCTCCTTCTAGTGCCAAGATGTTGATGGTGCTAGACCTACCAACATGTTAGGGGATCTCCCCAGTAATAATTCCCAACTAGACCTAAGATTGTTTGGTGTAGGAGTCCCAATAGTGGGTCGTATGGTATCACCTTGACCGCGGTTGCACGCAAAGGTAAATAATATGTCCTTTTTGGTAGCAAGGGTGTCACATGCGTAGCAAGCCAAGGTGCATGAATGGTTCTAAAACACGGGAAGTGAAGTGAGTGAGCCCCTTGGAAACTTGTGGAAACACACAGTTTGGAAGGGAACACGTGATCAAAGATGCAGCACAAACTAGGAGGAAGAACCAACAATCCAAGTGATGGTTAAACCAAAAACACATCTCAGTAAGATTCATACATACATATACAGAAAGAATCTATACATACATGTGTCAGCAAACAGATACTTATATCATTAGAGTAACCAAGTTAACTGAAATACAATAACAACATATTCATGAAATGTGTTGACACTATGTTGATGGTGTTGGACCCACCAACATTTAGGGGATCACCCCAGTATGAAATCCCAAGTAGACCTCATACTGTTTGGTGTGGGAGTCCCATCCGATATGATGGCCTGGTTGCCATTGTCTTAAGGATTTTCCTCAAATCTTGCTTGTCATCATAAGAGAGTATCTCGCTTTGTCTTCAAGAAATGAGGTTCGTGTTCCTGGTGAGTGTAAGTGTACTTGTGTCAATGGTTCTTTCAATGTGAGGGCAAGAAGGTGAAGGTGAGTTCTAGGTTGAAAGGGACTAGTCCCAACTCAACTAGAAACACACAACACAAAAGGACATACACAGCGTTCGACGAAGCAATCCACTCAGATGCAGGAGTCACAACATACAAGGTAAGATAACATGTCAGCACTCATGGATCAGTCCAAACAAGTGTAATGGTTGTTACAGCAAGATTCATATTCGACATGGACAAGACAACATTAACAACATATACAACAAATTTCCATTCATAGATTATGCATTACAACAAATGAATCAGTTCAGACGTAGAACATAGGTTAAAGAAACATGCATTACAAGTGTTAAAGATCAGTGTTACAACAAATACAATACATGTGTGAAAATGTGTTGTCTTGTTAACAAGATTATGAATTAAGCAAATGTTCCAAGACACAAAGTTACACCATACATCACTAACCCTGTTAGCGGGGCATTGGAGCCACCACTTCTCAAAGAGAAGATTATAGACTCTCTCGGCTATATGGGAGAAGCTAAGGTGAAAAGTCATTTCATGTACAAATTAGGGGGGGTATTTATAGCAAAGGGTGAAACTGACCCTTGTGGTTGTTTGACTAACCTCATGACATTTCGACTTACACGACTCTATGTTCAACAAGTGGGTCTCTTGGACTTCCACGTTACATCAGATTGATTGACAAAAGGCCCATAGTGGAGATGTGGGAAATTTGACTCATGATTTGACTTGACATGACTTGACATGACAATGTTGGTACATTCATCTTGATGTTGAAGTGCATGTCGAGCTACAATGTTGCTGAGTGATGGATGTCCTCATGGTGTATCATAGGTTCACCTCCTGATTGCGAAGTATGTGGAGTCTTCGATTGTCCTTGGTTCGCTTGATGAAGCTTTAGAATGTCGTTCCTTGCTTTCATGCTAGAAGGCTTGATAGGCTCACTTGTTCACGAAGGTGCATGTTCCTTGGATTCGTCTGCTTTGCATGCTTCGTTCGTTCATCCATTGGTGAACCTGTCCATCTGCATATGCTCCCTTCGTTCATCCTATTCATTGTCTTGACATGTTTGTTAGTGTACCTATACCTGTACTCACTCATGACGAGATGATATCAAATCCAAAACCTCCTAGACCACCATGACACATGATCATTCAGATGTAGGTGACTAGGAGTGGCAACAAGGCTATGATGCAGGATGATGACTCTACGAAACTATTTATGAAAACTATGCAAGAGTCACTGAGGGATGGAGACAGGAAATCTGAGCCGACAATGATTGTCTACAAGGTCTGGCTCTGCTGGAAGGAAAAATTTCACAAATTTTGGGAGGGACAGTCTGGGCTGCAGGAGAGCAAAGAAGGAATGCTCTGCGCATTTTTTGGAATGAACAGTCAGCAGGGGCTGGATAGCCAGATTTTCACAATTTTCCAAAGGAATAGGTTGGGCTGCATGAAGGGCCGAAAGGCAGAGATTGTGCAATTTTTCTTGGGAACTGCCCAGGAGACTAGCAATTAGAAATATGCAATTCCGAGAGGGAATTTCCAGTTGGCTATTAGGTCAATGGCATCCAAAACTATGCAATTCCTAGAGGGAACTTCTAGTTGGCTGCTAGGGTCACTGGCAGCCAAAACTACACAATTCTCAGAGGGATCTCGTAATTGGTTGCTCAGTCACTAGCAGCCAAAGTTATGCAATTCCTAGAGGGAACAAGCAATCTGCTGCTATGGGCTATTGGCTGGGACAACTACACTGAGGTCGAGAGGGTGGCATGTTGATCATCTCTGTGGAATTTATGAGTTGATCTGACTAATGGATAGTGGAAAGCCTACTCATGAGCATTAAACAATTTTTGAGATGAACATTTGGTCTAATGTATGGATAACTGATTCGAAAAACTACGCAATTTTCTGAAGGAGACAGGGACGAGCACTTGGTGTTTGTCTTGCCTGTCTGCACAATTTCCATAGTCAGTTGAATGGGAGAGTTCAATGGCCTCTGCACAACTTTTTAGGGGAGTCAGTCCTAGGGTGACTGTTCGGTCCGATTGTCCAAGTGGCTAGCATGAGAGTTGATTTAGTTTCTTGTGGGTAGTGCAGCTTGAAAGGACTAGCTTTGTGCTTCTGTGTTCTTATAGTTGATAGTCTATCAAGTCGAAAGTAGGGTGATGGTCTAGCTATTAGTGAGGAGTCTAGTCATCATAACTTCAAAAAAAAAATGACTAAGTGTGTGAACAGTCGAAATATGCATAGGTGATCATACGAACACACACTTGCATGCCTTGACACTGAAATGACCAAACCATTCAGATACACATGTTCAACATGACTGATTGGTGATACAAGTGACAAGCACGACACTCATGGTGGATCATTCATGATTAAGATGATGCTTGTACAATAGTGAATGTGACTCTATGTGTGGGTGCGACAGATGCTTTCATGGAAAATACAATAAACACATATGAAGCAAAGAATTTGAGCATAACCAGAACACGGTCGCAAACATGACTTAGACATCAACATGTAGGGACTTTAATTCAATAAACAAGCAATCTGAATATAAAGACTCACATGAGCTCACAGAGTGAACACAAGTGTGTGCAGTCATCAAGTGAAACTCTTCAAGGGAGGCTTTGAAATTGGTGTAGGCCAAAATTCTGGAGGGTGGTTGTAGCCGCTACAACACTTGGCAACACACTGGTAGAAATATAGCTTCTCTTATTCAGTTCATTGCTAGCACAGGGCCTTGGTCTTTTGGGGAGGATTGAATCATTGTGTAGGTTACTTCAGTTTCCCCACTTACCCTATGGACATACATGGTTCACCCTTTGCCAACTCAGTCAAACACAATCAAAGTTCAGCTTAGATCTCAGTGTTTCGAATCTAGGAAGGGTAGTTTAGTTCACAAGTTGAAGATTCTCAGAGTATAAGTTTTCATCTCTGGTGTTGCTCCACTGCCAACAGGCCTGGACAGTATCCTAGCAGAGTGAGACAAGAACACACACATTGCTCCATTGCCTGCGAGCCTGGTCAGTACCCTGGTGGAGCTGCATGCTTCAGCTCTCTGTACAGGAAGCCTTTCTCTTCTTTCACCTTTGTATTTTTTAATTCTTTATTTTAAGAGGACTATGCATAGGCACTTATTTATTTTTGTGGTGGAAGAGGGATCCTAGCTTATTGAGAGCAGAAGAAGTTGTTCCTTCAAAGAAGCATGCAAGACCTCTGACATAGGTTTTCTCATTTAGATTTCCCCCTTATTTATTTCTACTAGTTGGATTAGCTTAAACACAAAGAGAAAAAGGTTGAGTATAGGCTTGGGGCTTCCCAGTGTGGACAGAAGTTCACGGTTGGACCAAATCTTCCCTTACTTATGGTTCATATTTTATGTTAGGACGTTATTGACTGAAGGTTGTAGCCAAGCACAAAGAAAATGGACACAAGACTAGCCAAGTGTTGCAGCGTCATAAGTCTCTTCAAATTTCAGCCGCATACTCTATTCAAAATCCAGAATGTAGTAGTTGGCAACACTTTTTTTGGGAAACAAAAATAATAATATATCAAACAAACAAAATGAACGTGAAAAAAAATAGTAAGCATAATCAAACAAAGTGAAAGAAAAGATAATAAGAAAAGAAAACCAAATGAAACAACAAGCAGCAAGCAGACTATGTACATGGCACAGTTGTGGCCTAGCCTACTGAAAATAATGCCTGAGATCTTGTCCATTGATAGGAAGGTTGTCAAGCCTCCCATCAATTGATTGCAAACGATATGTGTGTGGGCCAAGTTTCTCATGGATTTTGTATGGACCAATCCACAAGGACTAGAACTTCGTATGCTTTCTTTTATCTTCATGGAGCTTATCCCATTTTAGAACTAAGTCACCCATATCAAACCTAGATTTCCCTATAGACATCTTATTGAACCACCTCCTGATACAGTTCTAGTAGAGTGTGAATTTTTCTTTTGTTTTCGTCCTCTCTTCCTGAACCTTATGGAGAGCATCCATCCTATGCCAAATTAGCTAGCAATGCTCACCTTGGTATTCCTAGGAAAGCTGAAGAGCGGGCAAGTAGATATTTGATGGGTGGATAGCTTATTTATTGTAAACCAGGAAGTATGGTGAGGTATTCTGAGAGGGCATAGGTGTTAGATGGTCAACCCATATTGCATTTGTCAGGGCGGTATGCCAATTACACTGCTCAAAGAAAACAATCTTCTTGATTATACGGATGAGGTTTTTATTTGTAGACTTTACTAGACCATTTCCTTGTAGATAGTAATTCGATGAATATTTTAAGATAATACCATTCTGTAATGCAAATTCATAGAGCTTCAAAGATGAATAATAAGTTTCATTATAAAAAACAAGTGATACTGGAACACCGAAGCATGAGATGATGTTCTGTTGGAGGAAGTTGATGACGTCTTGGTCATTCACTTGTTTGAGTGGAACTACATCTATCCACCGCATAAAGTAGTCAATTGTTGTTAGGATACAGCGGTGTTTCTTTGACGAATGAGGGAAAATTTCCCTGATGATGTCTACGCCCCACTGTTGGAATGGTTCAGTCACTACAACAGGGTGTAGTGAGGCTACTGATCTTTGTGTTCTATCGGTGCATCATTGATAGAATGAGCATTTACGGGCATAGGCATTTGCATCCTTAAATAATGAGGGCCAGTAAAAATCAGCTCGCATAACCTTGTTGCAGTCATATTTCCTACAAAGTTACCCCCGACGGGTCCATCATGAAGATCTCAAAGTACCTTCTCTTGTTCCTATGCCTCGAGGCACTTGAGAAAAACTCCATTACTGTGCTTTCTGTAAAGAAACTCATGCACCAACTGATATGCCAAGGCTTTCAGGTGTAATACCCTCATCTGTATGGTAGAAAAGTGAGAGGTTATGGTGCCATGCTCAAGGTAGTAGTGTACATCTGCCTTCTAAGAGGTTCTGTTTTCCATGGTGGTTGCTTGCCTTATTTCATACATGTCCATCTCCTGCTCCCAACCGGTGAGCTCTTCTTCATTCTCTATAGCATGTACTGCTTGAGCTGCAAGTCTGCAGAGCCCACGTCCTTTGATCGTGTGTACTCACTTGATTTCAAGATCATATTCTTGCAAACCTGTCATCCAATTTTCTCATTGTTCTCCCAGATCTTGTTGTACCAACAATGTATGAACCGTTGGGTGGGGGACGAAGACTATGTAGTGGTTCTTTAGCAAGTAGGGCCTAAAGTGTTTCACTGCCTTGTAAACTGCATAAGATTTCTTTTCAATGGTGGGCTAGTTAAGCTTTGATCCCTGCATGCTTGCACTCATGAAAGAGATGGTACGTTCATCATTAGCTTCGTCTTTCTAAGTGAGTAATGCAGCTAGTGAGTTATCAGAAGTGAAGGTGTATAGCAGGAAATATCTTTTGAAATATAGGATGTAAAGTGTGGGCACTTCGGTAATGGCTTGCTTAATCTGGGCGAATGCATGATTTTCTTTCTTGCCCCAAGTGTACACTACATCTTTCTTAAGCATGCCCTGCATGGGCTTGACTATTTGTGCATAATCTGAGATGAATTTCCGAAGGCAGTTTATCTTGCCCAAGAAGGACTACATGGATTTCTTGTTGACTAGGTGAGGAATCTGCCTGATAGCTTGGACCCGGTATGGATCCACCTTGATCCCGCTCTTGGAAACAATATGTCCAAGGAGGTTTCCCTCTAACATGACGAATACGCTCTTCTTAGGATTCAAGGAAATCCCGTATCTTCAACATCGCTTGAAAATTTTCTTAAGATGGAATATGTGGTCTTCTTGTCTTCTTGAGACCACAGTCACATCATGGAGGTATACCACCACACTCTGCCGAATGAGTCCACAAAATGTGAAGTCCATAAGGCGCTGAAATGTTGTGCCTGCGTTTACAAGCCCAAATGGCATTCGTCTATACGTGAGCATACCCCACTTGGTACGGAAAGTAATTTTGAGTTTGTCAAGTTCTGCTACCAGAACCTAATTGTATCCTAAAAAATAGTCAAGGAGAGAGAACATTTATGCCCTAGATATTGTTTGCAAAATATGGTCCATAGATAGCACGGGGTATGTTATAGATCTAACCCAGAAATATATGATAATAGAAATAAACCCAGAAATAATATGAAATGATTCTTTATTGATCAAAACCCTTAAGCTAGGGCAACACCATTCATTCACTCCTTAAGGAGAACAGTCCACAAGCCATAGGCCTGTTCATACAATAATCCTTGACATCTCTCCATGTGGAGTCTTTAGCCTCTATATAGGCCTCATACATACAGTACCATGGGTCATTACCATGGTTCCCTCATACTATCGAACTAATACCATGCGCTCATTACATTATTACTAACTACTTATGTTCCCTTACATGATATGCGTTAACCACCTTATTTATTACTATGGCCCATCCCATTATTACATTATTACCTTGGGTACCCCCCTTTGTACCCCATATTATCCCCCTAGGTATATAACATTCCACCCCCTTAGCATGTTTCGTCCTCAAAACATGGGAAGAACACAAATAATAAGATCTACTCAAAAGAGTAGTCCACTGGTACCATGCACATGCATCTAGCCATCCAAGAGAAAAGTGAACCCTCGATCTAGTTGGTGCCTCGCTCGCTTGAGATGGAAATTGACCGTGGTAGCTCTTTGGTGTTGATGTGCAATAGGTGGATCTTCACTCCTCTCTCTCTTTCCTGCTGGGGTTGTTGTTCTTGTGGCTAATTGGTTGCCATATTTTTGGTTGTTGTCTTGCAGGGTGATGTGGGTGATGATATGTTGAAGTTTTAACCCACGATGTCCTTTTCTTTAATTCACCCCTTACTGGAGCCTGACTGTTATGTTGTGGTACCTAATGTGGTGTCTTATCTTCCAATATTACTTCAACCACAACTCTTGTAACCTTTTCTGCTTCAGTCTCTATTTGTGTTTGATTGTCAATCATCACTGGCTCATCATCTGATATGTCAGTCCCTAGAAAATCTTCTACTTCAGCCTCCTTGGACTCTACATGTTTATGAATGGAAATATCTTGTAATGTAATTTTCTTTTTTTTATATCAGAGCTTCAGGAATTTCTTCTGCATGTTAATATTTATAATACCCACTGATTCCATCCACGGGTATCCCAAAACAACATCGATATTATCCGTCTCTGAAGTATAAAAATCAGCATGGAACACATACTTATCCATAGAAATCTTCAAATCCTTATACACTTGAACATCCTCATCATCCACTTATGTTCTTTCAATGTGTTTTTCTGGAAATTGTATTCTTTTTTCCAAATTAACATTGATAAAATTATGCTTGCAACTAGGATTTATAGAAACAATGATCTTCTCTTTCTAAATAAATCCATGAACATCAATAAGGAGATACTAGCAGAAAATAACCCTTTAGGTTTCTTGGTTTCCTTCTTTCCTGTAAAAATAAAATCTTTGCTAAGTTATGTGTCTGTCTATGCGAGATTATCCACAAGATTATATTTACGATTAAAGTGGTCCATAAGATATTTTTTGAATGTGTCCCAAGCCAGGAGCCTTCCATAGCCACGTTGATGCCATTGCCACCATTGCCATCTTTCATTGTCCAGGTACATTTTCCCCACACTCAGCTGAGTTGCATCATCATAGATGTAAATCAATTTGAAATATTTCTCCATTTGTGCTAGCCATTTGGCTGGATGAGAGCCATCAAATTTATACAATTCCCTCAAATTTTGATCTAGGCCCGCCATCACAAAAAAGATTGGCGAAAATTTGAAATGGCCACAATTCTGTCAATATTGCTCAAAATCCCTATTATGACCTATTTTTGGAAATGGAACAACCATTATGCATCTGCCCATGTGATATAAATATTTTTCCAAGCACTAGAATTTCAGATCTACGTTGCAACTCTCCCATCGTCACCAAAATTTCTGCAAAAAAGAGCTAATTTTAAATCAGCGGTATCTCCCTCATCCAGACTCCGATTCAACTGATTTTTTTTGTTTTTGAAATTGGGTATTTTTTCACAAAGAATTCAGATCTACAATTAGATTTTGCAGATCTTGCACCAGGACGTCTAGATCTGTGCCGCAAACTTGCTGCCTCGAAAAATTGTCTGCAACACCACTGATTTTTAAATCAGCGATATCTCTTTCATTTGGACTCCGATTCGACCGAAATTTTTTTAGAAATCGGGTTTTTTCACAAATAATATAGATATAAAATTAACTTTTGCATATTTTTCCCCAAAATGTATAGATCTAATATGCAAACTTACCGCCCCAGAAAGTTCCTACAAAAAAAAAAAAAAAAATCTCCACTTTTGCCCAAGAAAGTGCTCTGATACCACTTGTTATAGATCTAACCCAGAGATATATGATAATAGAAATAAACCCAAAAATAATATGAAATGATTCTTTATTGATCAAAACCCTTAAGGTAGGGCAACACCATACATTCACTCGTTAAGGAAGGAGAACACTCCACAAGCCATATGCCTATTCATACAATAATCCTTGACATCTCTCCATGTGGAGTCTCTAGCCTCTATATAGGCCTCATATACAATACCATGGGTCATTACCATGGTTCCCTCATACATCAAACTATCATGGCCATTACATTATTACTAACTACTTGTGGTCTCTTACATGATATGGGTTAACCACCTTATTTATTACTATGGCCCATCCCATTATTACATTATTACCTTGGGTACCTCCCTTTGTACCCCATATTATCCGCCCTAGGTATATAACAGGGTAGTTGTCTTTGTTCAAGGTGCAGTTAACGTTTATGAAATCGACACACAGGCAGATTTCCTCGGACTTCTTTCATGCAAGCAGAAGGTTGGAGACCCAACTAGAATGACGAAATTTATATATGATCTGTGCATCCAATAATTTAGTAATCTCTTTCTATATGATGGATTCAAGCGACGGATGTACTTTTATCAACTTTTTTTATATGGCTTGACCCCTTCCCTTATTGGGATGATATGTTGGATGATCCGTGTGTCATAAGTTTTCAGGTCGTCATACGTCCACATGAACGCATCTCAGTACTGTTTGAACAAGCAGATGAAGGGTTTCCGTTCTTGTTGTGTACAACATGTACTAAGCTTAAAAAACTTCGGATCCTTTTCTGTTCCCAGGTTTATCAGTTCGTGCCTCATGGTGAAACTATGGGTCTTGTTGTTCCTTGGCCCATGGAACCACTCTTGCAAGTCATATAGCATTTCCAGTGATACCACACCTTTTGTGATAATGTTACCTTCCATGCCATCAGCTCCTGCTTGCAGAGAGTGCTCATTCTCATCGTCGTCTATTTTTGCATCTTTGAAAACGTCAATGTTGGCCATAAAATGTAGTATTTGTTGATCATCATTAAACACACGTAAGTTAGTTATGTTTTCTGGAATAGATGGTTTGTACAAAATTTCAATAGTAAATCTATCCCTATCGGTGACATTCTTGAGGTTGCATTTGCTAGTGCATTGGCAGATGCATTATGCGTACATCGCACAACAATGATATTAAATGATTGGAAGTTTGAGATTAGTTTCCATACCTCTTCTTGGTAGGTTTTTTAGATGTGGTGATAAACAGTGAACGGTGTCACGTACCTACCATACCACTATCTCTGAATCACCTACCACTTTAAGCATGCCCACTTTGAGGTTGATGGCCTTTTGAAAGACCAACACGAGTGCTTCATATTCTGATATATTGTTCATGCACTCAAACTCCAAGAAGCTTAACACCAGATGCTTCCTATTGCAATGATCAATTAGAACACACCCGACTCCTGAGTGGTCATGTTTCTTTGATCTGTCAAAGTAGAAGGTCCACAACTCATCTATACATGGACGACTTCATGTACTAGTATTGCTGCTACTACTATCACTACTACTATTGCTATTATTGGTACAATGTACTGCACAAGTTTCATTACCATTAGTTGGACAAGGAAGGAGTCCCAACTATGTGTCTAGTGGGGTTGGAGTTACCTGTGCAGGATAACACCCCAACATTGTCTCGAGGTAGTTGTCTAACATGAGTTCTGTGAGAGCCAATGGTTCATTCTTGCCATTGATGGGAGTGACACTATGCTTCATGTACTACTCGAATTCTACCTAGATTTGGTTGCACTTTTCCTTGTACTAAAGCCACTTGTGAGACAAGTCTATAGTGAAATATCCATGTATCTTGTTGGACCAGTCTCTACTGAATAATATACCATATGCTTCCAGTATGTCCACAACTATGTTGATGCATTGGTGGACTCGAATGTCATGGGATAGTTGGATTTTCATGTCCCGCAGTTCACCAATGGCTAGTACCGATGTTCAATCAAGTTGGATGATTAGCATGGATGTCTCACTCCATTGTGCATTGATCTTCTTAGCAATGGAGAGTGGCATGATGTTGGTTTTCACACCAAAATTAACCAAGAAGTTGTGAACATTGTAGTTAAAAACTTGAAATGAAAGTAGGAATGGAGGGAAACCTGAGTTTGCTTCTTCCATCTGGAGCATATTGAGAACTATGGAAAGTGATCCGGAAGGTTTTCTTGCTCCCTAGGTGGTGGAAGTTGCACTATCTACTGCTGTCTATCCCAAATCACACAACAAGATATCTCACTCACTCTGGATATTAGCCAACTCAAACAAAATGATGTCCGCTCGTGTTTTCTTCATGTCATAAACAATGTTGTAGTCTAGAGGTGGTTGACTCACCAAGGTGTCTAGGGTGGAATGGATGTTCGTGTTGTCCAGTGGACTGTTTTGTAACTTACTTCTCATTTATGTACTCTTATCCGCCATTGTCTTCCAAGACTTTCTTTGTGTTTTCTACTTGACGGCGGCTGGTGGATCAACCTTCCTTACCAGTAGTCTAATATTTTCTTGCATCTCCCTAAGTGTAGGGGGAGCCCCTTTACTTCTAAGATTGTGATGGTTAGTTTTCTTCTAGGGATGCTTCTCAATGTTCATTTACGAGCACTAATATGCATTCACCTCATGCCCAGAGCTTGATGGCTCATCAAGTGCAACCTCTTGATCATTGCCAATGTCTTACGGCTGCTGCTACATATTGCTTTGTACATTGAGTGTATGACTATAGATTGTGCTTTTGACTCACTTCCAGTCCGAGCAAGAGTTCTCGGGATGATTTTCTTCATGGAAAGAATAGAACTTAGGGTCTACACATTGTTTGAGTAGGAACACAGGCTTCTGCATAGTTTTTGAAATGAACCGGTTGCTGCTTGATGAGCTACTTTCCTGTCTCTGCCTCAGTGGAAGACTACTTGAAAATGTGTTTGTTTTATGTTGTTTGGTTTTGGACACTTCAGTGGTCAAACTCTTTACAAGGTGAGCGACAATCTCAATATCGGCTTCTTCCTTATCCCTACCCTTTCTTGTCGTTTCTTGGGACTTCCTGCTCACATCCTTGGAGTCCTTCATCGATTCATCATCCTTGATGACTCCAACTACGCGCAGGTCTTTCTAAACAATGATAGCCTCTTCAAAATTTTCCAATAGTGTTGGTCTTGCATCTTGCTTGACGAACTACGCAATGCTACTTGGAAGTGCAGATGTGTAGTAATTAGTGGTGATGAAGTCATGAGGCTTAGTGTCTACTGGGAACTTGTTCAATATACGTGTAAACCTCTTATTGAAATATTTTACTTTCTCTTTTACCTCCATCTTAAAGCTTCCCAACTCTTTGAGTAGCATGGTTGGGGTTTTGTCATCAATGAACTTCTCAAGGAACATGCCTTTGAATATGACCTAGTTGTGTATAGAGTTCAGTGGAAGGCTGTGATACCAAGCAGTTGCACGACCAACCAAGGTACATGGGAACAATCTACATGTGACATCATCATAAAGAAACTCGAGGGTCTGCAACTATAGGTAGAAGTTGTCTAGGTGGTCTTCCACCTTTATCCTGTTGCCAGGATCAAAATTCACGTTCATTCTCTCCACCTCCCTCGTCATCTTATGCAAGACGGCTGGGAGAGAAAATGATCCCTGAATCATCCATTCAAGATTTGGATCAGATATCTGTTCATCTTTTTTGTACTCTTCCTCTCCTTTGGAGTCTAATATTTCTGACTCTAAGTCTATTGGTTTGCGTCCACCTTTGCCTCCTCTGTTGCCTTCCCCTTCACCTCTTACACCAAAGTCTAATACTCAGATCACAAGAGTGCCTTGTTCACTTTACTAGAGGATTGGATATTTCTTTTTGTCTTTGATAGCTTCTCATAGACCTTCAAGTGTGAAAAGGGTTGCTTCTTCCACTAATGATACAAAAATACTTATGGGAGTGGCCTTCGGCTTCCTCACTATGCGTGGAAGATGTTGTCTATCTTGGATCAGTCTGACTACTTTCGCGAACTAGTGAGTGATGGGAAGAATGGAGCGAAGGTGTTGATCTAAAGTCTTGTGCTCAACATTGGGAGGTGAGGAGTAACCAATCACTGAGTCACGTGTAGGTGAGAGAGAGTGCAAGTTACTACCTTGACCAGATGTTTGTTGAATGAGTGTGAGGGGAATTTCAGCCATGTACAAATGGATGTCCTCCTTCCTAGTGCCATAAATGTTGACAGTGTTGAACCTGCCAACATTCAGGGGATCACCCCGGTATGAAGTCCCAACTAGACCTCACATCGTTTGGTGTGGGAGTCTCATGCAATATGATAGCCTGGTTGCCATTATCTTAAGGATTTTCCTCAACTCTTTCTTGTGAGCATAAGAGAGTGGTTCGCTTTGTCTTCGAATAGTGAGGTTCATGTGCCTAGTGAGAGTAAGTGTACTTGTATCAATGATTCTTTCACTATGAGAGGAAGAAGGTGAAGGTGAGTTCTAGGTTGAAAGGGATCATTCCTAACTTGGCCAGGAACACAAAACACAAAAGGACATACATCGCGTCTGACGGAGCAGTCCACTCAGATGCAGCATTCACAACATACAAGGTAAGATAACACATGCAACATTCATAGATCAGATTGAACGAGTGAAATGGTTGTTATAGCAAGGTTCATGTGAACAGTTCGTCTGATGTCCGTTAGAGCAGTCAACATAGACGAGACACCATTAATAGCATATACAACACATTTCCATTAATAGATTATGCATTACAACAAATGAATCAATTCAAATGTAGAACATAGGTTAAAGAAACATGCATTGCAAGTGTTAAAGATCATTCTTACAACAAATACAGTACATGTGTGAAAACGTGATGGCCTATTAACAGGCTTATGAATTAAGCGAAAGTTCCAAGACACATCTTTACACTGTACATCACTAACCCCATCAGTGGGGCATTGGAGCCACTACTTACTCCTCAAAGAAAATATTACAGACTCTCTTGGCTATATGGGAGGAGCTGAGGTGAAACTTCCTTTCATGTACAAATGAGGGGGGTATTTATAGCCAAGGGTGAAACTGATCCTTCTGGTTGTTCGCCTACCCACACGATCATTCAACTTCCATGAATTTTTGACTTACATGACTCTATGTTAAACAAGTGGGTCTTGTGGACTTCCACATTACATCACATTGATTGACAACAAACCCATAGTGGAGATGTGGGCAACATGACTCATGAATTGACTCGACATGATTTGACATGACAATACTGGTAAATTTGTGTTGTTGTTGGAGTGCATATCAAGCTATAGTGTTGCTGAGTGATGGATGTCTTCATGGTGTCTCAGAGCTTCACCTTTGCATGGTGAAGTGCACAGGGTCTTCGATGGTCCTTGGTTTGCTCGATGAACCTTTAGCATATTGTTCCTTGCTTTCATGCTGGAAGGGTTGACAGGCTCACTTGTTCATAAAGGTGCATGTTCGTTGCATTCATCCACATCACATGATTTGTTCATTCATCCATTGGTGAACCTGTCCATATACATGTGCTCCCTTCGTTCATCCAATTTTTCGTCTTGACATGTTTGTCGATGTACATGTACCTGCAGCCACTCATGATGAGATGATATCAAATCCAAAACCTCCTAGTCTACCATGACACGTGATCATTCGAATGCAGGTGACCAGGAGAGGGAGCATGGCTATGATGCGGGATGATGGCTCCAAGAAACTACTGATGAAAATTGTGCAAGAGTCACTGAGGGATGGAGATAGACAATCTTAGTTGACAGTGACTTCCTACAAGGTCTAGCTTGGCTGGCAGGAAAAATTACAAAAATTTTGGGAGGGATAGTCTAGGCTATAGGAAGGCAAGGTAAGCATGCTCTGCGCATTTTCCGAAACGAACACTCAGCAGGGGCTAGACAACTATATTTGTGCAATTTTGCAAAGAAACGGGTCGGCCTACATGAATGGTCAACAGGGAGGGATTGCGCAATTTTTCTTGGGAACTTCTTGGGAGACTGGCAGCTAGAACTGTACAATTCCCTGAGGGAACTACCAACTGGTTATTGGGCCACTGGCATCCAAAACTATGCAATTCCAGGAGGGAACTTCCAGTTGGATGTTGGGGTCATTGGCAACCAAAACTCCACAATTCCCAGAGGGAACTAGTAGTTGGTTGTTGGGGTCACTCGTAGCCAAAACTGCGCAATTCCCATAGGGAACTGGTAATTGGCTGCTCAGTGAATGGAAGCAAAAACTACATAATTCCTAGAGGGAATAGGCAGCCTGTTGATCATCTCTACACAATTTTTGAGCTGAGCTGACTAATGGACAGCGAAAGGCCTGTTCATGAGCACTGTGCAATTTCTGAGATGAACATGGAGTCGACTATCTGGATGAGTGACTGGTAAAACAACACAATTTTCTAAACGAGACTGGGATGGGCACTTGGTGTCTGTTCAACTTGTCTACGCAATTTCCTCTGTAAGTTGAATGGGAGAGGTCAATGGCCTCTATGTAATTTTTGAGGGGATTCAGTCTCGGGGTGACTGTTGGGTCTGACTGTCTGGGTGGCCAACATGAGAGTTGATTGAGTTTCTTGCAGGCAGTGTAGTTTGAAAGGATTATCTTGTTGCTTCTGCATTGTTCTAGTTCATAGTCAATCGAGTCGAAATTAGGGTGATGGTTTAGCTATCAGTGAGGAGTCTAGTCATCAGAACTTCAACATAAAAATTACTAAGTGTTTGAACAATCGAAAGATGCATAGGTTATCATACAAACACAAACTCACATGACTTGATGACTAAATGACCAAACCATCTAGATACACATGTTCAACATGAGTGACCGGCGGTGCGTGAAACTCATGGTTGATCTTTCATGATTGAGACGACACTTACGCAACAATGAATGTGACTCTGCATGTGAGTGCGACAAATGCTTTCATGGTGAACACAACAAAGACATATGAAGAAAATACTTTGATCATAACCAGAACACAGTCGCAAGCCTGAATTAGACATCAACATGCAGGGACTTGAATTCAATAAACAAGCAAGGAAAATGTAAAGACTCACACAAGATTACAGAGTGAACTCAAGTCTATGCAGTCATCAAGATAAACTCTTCAAGGGAGGCTCCGAAATTGGTGCAGGCCAAAAATTTTTAGGGTGGTTTTAGCCGCTACAACACGATGTTATATTAAGAAGTGAAATTTCTAATCATACAGTACAACCATGACCAACAACTACTCTCAATTATGGAACATTACAGTCATTGCCACCTACTCCTCCAAAGAGATGTACTAGCTTTGCACTATGGAGAAGCCAATGCTCATTACAATACTCTCCAAGATTTCTCTAAGATACTCCTATCGGAAGCTTAGCTACCCAAAAGCCCTTACAATGAGTTATGAGGTTCTATAAATAGAAAAGGGTGGGGTGACCCTTGGCATTCCTTTTTGTGACTCTTCACCTACCCTCATGACTTTTCACCTACTACATGATTGCTACATTCAACTATCGACACTTGGGCTTTCACTTTACAACATGTTACATTCAATCTGCACATGTACCCATGTGAGAAAAAATAGGCTTGAGCGAGCCATGCAAGCTGTTACTAAGAATCAGACAATTGTGGTAAGAGAAACTCTTCAACATCCTCTCCATGATCGACAGTGGTGAATTGATGCCAAGCTTGGTTGTCTGTGATGGTGTCTATGTGTTCAATGGTGTCCGCGCTCTCAACGGTTTCTTTGAATCTTCTCTCCTAGAATCCATTATGCATGTGCTGCTGAGAGGCAGTCAGACACCTTCGATACATGGATACATAGAAATACTTGTGGCAAGAAATTTGTTAATTGGAAACCAAAACAAACTAGAGGAATAACATGAAACATACCTATGTGATTGTCTATGAAGATTGCACAATTTTCACTGGGAGGCTGGGAGACTAACTCCAAAAACTGCAAAAGGCATAATTTAGGTTGTTGGGAGGCTGGATGACTGATTGTTGTAACTATGCAATGCATAGTCCAACTTGGCCTGCTGAGGACTGAAATTGTGCAATGCTTAATTTCAGTCAGTAATGACATGCAAACCAGGAAACTGCATTGTGAAGTTTCTGGGGCTAGTAAGGCACTGCCTCTGAGAATTGTGCAATGCAAGTCTGGACGTCAGTGTTGGGCTAGACTTGCATAAGTTTTGGAGGGAAGGTAGAGCCTTCGGTTCCAAAAATGCGCAATTCTAGCTAGGCAAGGCAAGGTCTGGACCAAGGCAGCCTAGACCTGCCAACGGGTGACTGAAAATACGAGAAGTCTCGATGCATGGTGAAATTGAGTGTAGAAAAGTGTGCATGGTCATGCATGCAAACAACAAGCGCAGGGTTCAAAAAAGGGGAAGCATGCATGTGTGTGAAGCGGGTTTCGGCAACGACGACCGTTGGTGCAAAAATAATGTCATGCATGCGACAACAGTGAGATGAAAAGGAAAACTGAAACGGTGCTTCTACGAGATAACATACATTAAAATTATAGCAAGTGCTCATTGAAACCAAGAAGATAGCACTTAAACAAAGCGAAACACAAAAAGCGATAGAAACGCAACGCAAGACATGAGAAGGAGACTGACCCTAAAATAACTAAGACAGAAGTGTCGAAGATTCCTCGATGCAATGTGGGATGTCAGAGGTTCAATATTAATGTGAGGAATGAACTTTGCAACATCTGTTTCATAAGTTTTGATAAGATCGAGGTTATGACGCGCATGCCACAAACCTAGGAAAAAGCCACACTTAGCGAGAGGTTTCTAAAATGATCTTTGCATGTAACCTCTAGCTGCTAAAAATAAATCCCTCAAATCTAGGGATGTATTTGCATGCTGCCACTTGTTATTTTTCTGTAAAAGCAACCCATACATGTAAATCAGGTTTGCTCGGTCTCGAAGGGAACCGAGCAACGTGAAGGCCCATGCATCTGTTTGTGAGCATGGGATCAAAAATTGAGCAATTTTCTAGATTGAGCAGAGCTGGTTATCTGTCAGGCATTATACAATTTCTAGGTTGAACACGTCACTTCCTCCCAAAATTGCACAATTTATGGGTTGTGGCTTAGTGTCAGGTCAGATTGTGCATTTTTCTGAAGGAGCACTAGCTAACTATTCTGTGCAATTTTGGAGCCCACCAAGCTGCCCAACTGATTTGCGCAATTTCTAGAATGAAGGTTGGTTCCCCTCTAAAATTGGTCAATTTTCTAGGTGAGTGTCTCAGCAAGCAAATGTTCTAAGTCTAGAATGTCACCCTGCAGGAGGGAGACAAACAAGATGATATGCACAGATCGGCAGGCCACTGAAACTCAATTGAAGCCTAAGTACTTAACAATACAAGACATGCTAGTAAGGATGGTTGGTAGGGAGGCTCCAAAACGAAGCAAAGGAAAACTTTTGGAGGGTGGTTGTAGTCACTTCAACAAAACCACATTAATATTTTTAATGTGGTTATACTAATTTATTAAATATTTATATTAAATGTTTTTTTTTTACAAAATATTTATAGAAAATTACTAAACAAATTAAAAATTATAAAAGTGAAAATAAACCTATGTTATAATAATAATAATGATATGATTTTAATATGTCTTTGTATAACCATTTAAAAATAATAAACAATTTTGAAATTATTATAAAAGTAAAAAAAACTATATTATAACAATAATAATCACCCAATTTTTGTTTTTGTGTAACAAATTAATAGTCAAAAGTTTAGGTAGAGTGTACATATTCTACCACCATGTGCGTTTCAACCTACAACTTTTTAGAAAGTAAAATTTGTTCTCTGCATATGTTTATTATGTGAAACACACGAGACTAGAAACTAAATCAAATATATATTAATAAATCTCAATCAATGATGTACAATGTGTACATATTAATACATACAGGAAATTGTTGAATTAGTTTCCGAGAGTTCTTGGATTCCAATAACTACCCAAACTGACCCAAGGTTAATCCCGGGGATTAACTATCTAACATACTTCCCTTAATCCAAAGGGGTATACAAAAATCCAAGGACGAGAGCTCAAAATGAAAAAATGCATCTGAGCCAAGAGTTGAATGTCTCTCAAAAATGGTTTTCAAGGATGACCACAAACCAATATGAGAGAACTCAAAATCTCAGTGAAAACCAACTTTGCAACCTTAATAGTGGTTCTCAGAACAAAAACAAAAATGTGGTTTTAAGGTGACCACAAACTCAAGAACTATCACAACAGTTCCTTGAACAATTGCGAACATCGAAGTGCTCAATCAACTCAAATATGACTGAGGCTCGCTTGATATCTCGAACTTGAACCTCTAGCAGACCGTTAACAATTACCCCCTTGTTGGATATAGGTTGAGAAGTACTCTTCATCAGTGCAATTCTGGTCATCCCTCTCGAACATATTCTTTGATGTGACATGTAAATATTTTTGGTTGTTTTCGTCCAATCCCAAGAAGAAATCCATCTAAAATTTACCTTCTCTCTTGCAGTAGTCTTATTTTTGGAACATCTATTTGTATGATGATTTCGCTTTTCACAATGCTCACACAGGTGAAGATCAAAGCATCGATCCTTCACATGTCCAACTCTGTTACACTGTTGCCATCTATCAACGTTTTTGGAACAACACCATCCAGAAATCCAACGCTTTGAAATTGTATCAGTTCAACAAAATCTTGAATGTGAAAGATACATCAATAATATCCTCTTTGTAACACAAACTAGTTCTGTGTTTATTTTGTCTAATCTCTTCCCATGGCCTTATGAAAGTTTTGGGAATAACAAACTTATCATAAGAACATTCAGTTGCATTTTTTTTTTAAACCAATGCATTACTTCGATCATTTTCTAACTAGTGATCGGGCTCAAACAAACTATTATTCTGAACAAGTACAAGCTCAAAAATCTTGTTTTGCAGTTCTTCTCGCTGAAACAGGGACTCTAGCTCCAAGAATTCAATTTTTCTTTTATCATTTTGCAAACATGACTATATGTTAGCGAGCGTGTCCTTGCTAACTTGGACACTGTTATGAATACTAGATGACACTAAACTACATAATAACTGCAAGCTCCAAGAATTCAATTTTTCTTTTGCCATTTTGCAAACATGACTAAATGTTAGCGAGCGTGTCCTTGCTAACTTGGACACTGTTATGAATACTAGATGACACTAAACTACGTAATAACTACAACAAATCATTCACTTTGACATTTTCTTGAACAATCAACTTTGAAAAGGGGTGTCTACTACCACCAAAAATGCACCCAATACAAATAAATTGATGATGATTTAACTGGGTGTTGGAGTCAACTAAAAATGCACTTGTTTACAATGTAAGATCAACAATGAAGTTATTGCAAAAAATATGTGCTCTTAGCAAATTAAAAAAATGTATCCACAAAGATTTGAATTAATGACCTCTAATACATCATGTAGCTAGATGAGTTGGGATAACCGCAATGCAATTTTTCCTTCTTGATTTCATATTCATTAACTCTATAATTTAAACTTAATAAAATCCAAATCAAAGTTTTGGTTTGGTAACTTATGAGAGACCATGATCATCTTAATAAACTACGCTCGTCATAAATAATACTATGGAGAAGGAAAAACTACCAACAATCAGCCAACCTTTGCTCCGCGTAAATACTCTTCCTACTAGAGTTCAAGAACAAAACAACATTATAAGCAAACATAGCCAAAACAACCAAATAACTACTTATTGGTCAAACAATGAAGAAATCAACTTTTAGGAGGTTGTTTAAGGCACGAACAGTTTTGTTCAGATTTGGCAGAAAGCTAAATGTAATTTCACTAGAGGCAAAGCTCAATATTCCCTTTGGCATATTGTGCTAACATATCGGGCACAATATTCCCTTTAGCATATTGTGCTAACAAATCGGGCACCTGTATGTTGAGATCCACTTCAAACATGCATTCAACAAAAATCCACTTCAAAGATGGATTCAAAAAAAAGTTAAGAATTGAATCAATAGGATATTGGGCAAGAGTGGATTAATTTAAGCAAATCAAACAAAAATATTGTAAATAATCCCAAAACAATATTTAAAAAAAACAAAACAAAACAAACAAAAACACAAAGAAAACAAAAACGAAAAACAAAACAAAACAAAAAACAAAACAAATAACAAAGGAAAAAAACAAAAAAACAAAAACTCATGTAATTATTGTGCAAAATCATCGGTTTCTCATTTTCTCAAACATTAAATTAAGCCCAGCCTTCTACTCCAACTTGTAGTTACCATTCATTCATCTAAATACAGTTAATACAGTTACCATCGTGAATTTTCTTTTACCTTTTTCACTCTTTAAATAATCATCACTAATTCCAACATGCTAAACATTTTAAAATATGCTTTTTAAACTCCAACGTCATATTTCAAAGATTTTTTCTTAATTAAATAACTGTCTACCTGTTCTTTCGTCAAGAGTGATCTGAGGGTTTTTTTAGTGAGTACTGACGTTTTTGAGCTCTATCACACCAAGTGGGAAAGAGCATAATCGCATGGAGCCGCTCTCTGGAGTCCGGGTGTCGGATGATATGATGCGCATCACATAATCATTACAGCGCTTATACCATTTAATTTCTCCAATTGATTCACAATCAAATTCCAATGCTCGGTGTAAAAAGGAGGCAACTAACAGAGTGCCGGATACAAATCTTTGTAATATCTTTGTAATAAAATTTATTCCATTCTTTCAAAAGTGCCTTGGCTTTTCTAAATTTCTTTATACCACACATAATAATTTATTATAGTTGTTATTTTTTTAATCAAATTAAAAAACTTATGTTTAATTTTATAA
>APFE030726339.1:7442-27375 GCA_000404065.3 Pinus taeda | reverse complement strand
GTACCCATGTAGTGCCCATATTGTTACTATTGTGCCCCATAGAAGCCCACTATTATTATTATTATGCCCTTACATTATTATTGTTATGTCGGCTCTGATTATGTTATGACCCCTTAGACTCCTATATATAGAAAGGAGGTCTTTTCATTTGTATCATACAAGAATTGTTCATTTATGTAATGTAAAGGAGGTTTCCCCCTCGAAGAGGCTGAATTGTAAGTCGTTGATCTATCTTTTCTATCTTTTCTTGAGCTGGTTTCATAACAGTGAAAAATAGGAGGAATCGAAACACCCAAAACCAAGATCCAAATTCAATGTCGGGGAAATAGGAGGTTAAGTAAGGCCTAGAGACAAACAACAAGTTCTCAACTCTTTCACAACTTGACGAGATGACAGGGGGCGTGATCGCATAGGTCTATCAGGTCTAATATATGGGGAAATCTATGGAGGTTGATAGTCAGAGCTAATCCCAAAAGAGATACATATGCGAAAGCAAAAATATTTGGATGAATCATCTAATTTGCTAGATCTCAAGAAATTACTAACCAATACCAGATCAATATTGGAGGGAAAAGATCGAAACAAAACCCTTATCCTATATGAGAAAATCATGGTTGAATTTTTAAAAACCTTATCTAGGGTAGAGGCTACCAACATCACAGCGACACAAATCCAACACTTACAGATTGTATGTTCCATGGTGTCAAAAGCATATCCATCTAGAGGGAGAATCTAAGAATATCATGTTAGCTTATGAAGGTCTACCACACCCAAGTAAAATAAGGAGTCAACAAGTGGGATAATGAGACCACAAGGGACGAAAAATAATGGGAGAATTAATCAAAGGATCTAGTGACTTTCTCATCAACTCTAGACAAATCAATGAAATCATGGAATACTTTCCCCTCATTGGTCTAGATCCACATTCAAAGTGATCTCATGGAACATACGAGGCCTCAATAACAAAGTTAAAGTGAGGTTTTGTTGACAATTTTGGATTTCGCCAACATTGTAAGGGGATAGCCCGAATCTGAAGTTCCAACTATACCTCACACTATTTGGTACAGGAGTCTCATCTGGTGATACGGCTCGTCCACCAGTGAAAAGTTTTGCCAAGAAGTGTTTTGGTTACGATAGGACATAAAAAACTACAATGCTTCTTTGGGGTAGAAATAATGTGAGCTTTATGAGATTCTTGATGTATGGTGTATAAGGGAAACATCCATGGCTGGAGAGAGAAATGAACCACTGATTAGAAATGTAATATTACTATCCTAAAAGGAGGGGCAAGGATAAAGATAAAGACTTCTTGAGTACTTGCAGATTAGTCCACATAGTAAACAAGAACCATTAAATCATAATACAATCCATTCAATAACAACCATAACTAAGAAATGAAATAGGTGATTACCCTAGCATGTAAATAAATCAACATACACCATAGACATAACTAAGATAGTCCAACTATATATACGATACATGTATGTAGGAATGTTGACTCTTTGAGCTTCTGATTATAAGTGAGAGAACCCAAGTACATTCTTATATGAGTGAATCACTTCATCCAATAGTGGAACACGAAGCCACAACATTCTTCTCCAAATAATAGTCTATCTCTTACATAGTACAAGAGAATTCAAGGCTAAGACTCCCAAAAGGCCCCTTTGTTTGAGTTATGAGAAGCTATGTATAACAACAAAATGCATTTTGAGATTCTCGTGACTCTTTGACTTCTATGAATATTCATATTCCAATATGAATCATTACATTCCAACGTGTTTCCTTTCATATTCCACTTGTGTCCCTTGGACTTGATTACATAACATTTATTACATAAGACAATTTACACAGGGGATGGTGGCCTAATAAGACAAGCTGCGGAAAGACAAAACTCATCAAATGTATATATCATGTGCTTATTCATGGAATTCATTTGAGTTATAAGTATGTCATGCTCTAAACTCCTTTAAGATGTCTTTGATCCAATATCACAAGTCTCGTTTGTAGTGCATCTTCACCTCCAATGCTTTTGATAATATGTTCTTGGAGCTTGACTTTACATTATTCCACAACCATCAAATATTCATGTGCACTTTGACTGGTGCAAAGGCATACTACTAAATAATGCCCTTGGTGACCTTCAAGCCTTTCTGTTTAGTCTCTTCTTTGATTTTTTCAATGTAATCCATGATCTTCCGAAATATGATCTCCCTACCTCTAATTGCTTCAGGGGTTTCGATGGCAGGAATCCTATGCTTCTATGTTAGAGACTCAAACACATTATGTATTTGGTTGTATTCAACCATAGTACTCCAAGATGAGAATAATTTTATAGGTGGAGTCTCAACTAAACTATCTCTATCTCGGTAGAGACCTTATCTTTCTCTCCCTGATGTTGTGGATACCTTGGATATTTGGTAGCCCACTCCTACATCTGATCAACTGCTCTATTTTCTACCTTCAGTATTTTCACCACTTCTTGTGCATTCTTTTGAATACTAATGAGCGGAGCCATGACTTGCTGTATAAGTATCATATCATCATATATTCGTGCCATGGTATCCTCTGTTGGTGAGGGACCATCTATCATGGTTGACTTCCATTCTACGGTATTAGAGTTCTATGATAATAGAAACCAATTCTCTATTGCAACATGATCTACCTATTACTTCTTCACAACAATTCTCTTCTCAAATTGGAATTCTCATTTAGCAAATATTTTGAATTATCATGTGTCAGTGTAGAGAATGCAACACTCACTTTCATAACTACCCTTGTATTTCTTCTAGTGTTGGAGATGATAAACTTTTATGTCACCATTATGAATAGGTTTTAAGGATCATTGGGAAAGTACCTATGCCTTTGTTACACGATCCTATTTTTTAGCTAGTAAAATGTTACCTTCCAAACATCTATGAGTTTGTCTAATGGTGGAGGTGTAATCCTCATCTCTTTGAGTGGAAGATGTCCTTTTCTGAGTGGTTGTTCACCTAGAGTGCTATTCTCATCATCCATGGGTTGGATGGTGTCTTCCTCCTCATATTTCTCCTCCTCCAATTCATGAGTCAATTGTTCTTCTTCCAGGATCTACGTTGCTTCCTCCTCCTGATATTACCTCTGTTTTTCTCCCTCTATTTGTCTCCTGTATTCTTCTACCAATTTCTTCTCAATCAAATCATCCTACTTCCTTCTCTCCTCTTCTTCTCCCTCTTCTTCTTCTCCTTCTCTCCTTTCTGCTTTTCTTTATGTAGCTTTTGTATTTAAAGGAACGACTTTCCATTTTCAGTTTCTCTCGACTTATGAGTACCTAATCTTTTTCTTCATAGCTAACTTCTTTGCTTGAGGCATTGTTTCCTCATCCTCCTCCTGTTATTTCTCCTACAAGTCCTATGCTAGTGTACTAAGAGGTGAATTGGTGTTCAACATTGGACATTGCGTCTTCATTGCAAAATTATAATAGTTCTTTATATTTTCATCCTCTCGTCAATATATTGATGAATTCCTTGTATTATGCCCAACGTTTCATAATTTTTCCAAACAATTTGGGTAGAATCATGTGCATGGAAGTCTTTGGTGGTGAATTGTAGGTGGCTCATCTCTTCAATTTCAGCTGCTAATGTCATGTGACTATTTAATTCATATAATCTGATCCTTAATGGGAATATGGGCCTCTTGGTTTCTAATTTTTCCTATTTTTACCCACTTTTGTATCCCTTTCTTGAACTCATTTCATGCCCTTGTTGGTTGATTTGCATTCTAAATAGTGAATGTACACCTATTGTCATGTCTTTTTGAATTGTTAATCATTGAAATGTAGTCATAGGGGATTATTTCCTAAAGTGACATGATAACTTAAGTTTTCATGTAGATTTGGAGGAACGAAGATCAAATGCATGATTCAGTGTGTGATGATTGTTGAGCTGGTAGCACTACCTATGGATATCAGCTGTAAGCGGTGCATCAAACTCTCACCGAACATAAGTGTTATCTTTGAATTGTGTTGTATCTCAAGAAACCATTGTGTATCTATAGGAAGAAATTTTTTGTAATCTTAAGCGCTATCATTTGATTTATGAAATGTATAAGTATTGATTACGAGGATGGAAAGCCACTACTAGGTGATATATGATATTTTTTATTCGTAATAGAGGACCTCTGTAATGGTTTATTTTGATTAATGCAATTGATGATCCTTTGAGTATTATATAGATCTCGATCTTGCAACAACCCTAATTAGGGAATTGGGCACACTCTCCTAACTAGGTGTTGTTGGATTAGATGCATGCATGTGTATGTTTATTTTCCATCTATATTATCTCTTTGTTGTGTAATGGTTTCATTGTGTTGGTGTGAGTCTTAACATGATGTTACTCTTAATTGTTGTTACACATTGTTATGTTGTGATTGAATGTTCAATGCTTAGTGGGGGAATTCTGTCCTACATATACCTTGCATGATAGCCTTGAAATAACTAGTTGAGCCCCAAGTTGACAAGTAATGTGGAATTTGGTGAATTGCATGATTTATATTTGAACACTGAAATTTTGGCCCCTCTGCCAAGGAGGCTATCGAAGGCGTGAAATTACGACCAATATTGACCATATGACCATTCTCTCATCCTAGGGAAGGAAGTTGTTCACCCTACTCTAGGTCTTGAGTGTTAGATTGTTGTTTCTTTCATAAGAAACGTTATTTCATCCTAGGAAGGGAAGTTTTCTTTTACCCTATTTCAGTTCCTAAACTTAGAATTTTTTGGTTGGCTTGCTTTCCTTCTTTTGTTTTATTTTTAGGGGCTGCTCTCTCATCCTTGGGGGGGGAATTTTTCACCATGCTCAAGGTTTTTAGCTTTCAATTTATTTGAATGTTTTCCTTCTATTTTATGATTTCGTGAATAGAGATACAAATAAAAGGGGCAGAGGAAGACCCCGAAAAGAGGAAGGAAAGATCTAGGAAGAAATATCTATATCCAAGAAATCATTTCAAGAGCTGCATCAGGAGCATCATCGCAAGTTGTTGTTAGGGTGAGATTTCATATGATATCTAGAGAGCAGTCAGTTTCACAACTAGAACATCCCCCAATAACAAAAGCAGAATTCAGGGAAGAAGAAATAGTACGCATAGGATCAGGATAACTGAACACTGTGAGCTTAGAAGATCAAGAAGAAGACTTGAGGGAATTCACTTCACCATTCAGAGTGTTGTTAAATAGACTTAACCATGCATTATAGAACAACGAGAACCTATTGAGATTCCATGTGAATTTTGGAAGACATTCATGACTCCTTCAACTTCTTTGACCAAGTTTCCAATTGGTGATATCAGTGGAGATGCACCTATGAAGCCAATTCCTCTAACAGCATTACCTAACTTTTATGGTATTTCTTCTAAATATCCAAACACCTTTGCCTTTGAATTTTCTGTTATCTATCAAGGGTAAGACTATATTTCTGATGCACAAAAACTGAAGATATTCCCTGCTACTTTTAAGGGAAAATCTTTGAGATGGTTCATGGGTTTAGGAGGGAAATATATTACTACATGGGATGATATGGAAACGATTTTCCTCAAAAAGTATTCAGACTACTGCAAATATCGAGATGTTGAGGAAGAAATTTTTAATATTATGCAGAAAGAGGATGAGAACATGGAGTACTTTATGGAACGATTTCAATATGGCTTGCAAATATCAGGCCATAATGATATGGATAAGGACATCTAGAAAATATTTTTTCTCCGGGCACTGAGGGAGGAATATTTGGAACTTTTGAACATAGTAGGAAAGGGAGACATATCAAAGGAATATTTTGATACCATTTGTGAATTTGGCATTAAGTGTTCACGTGGAGCTGCGAGGCAGAGGCAAGGGATCCAAACCCTCAAGACATCCAGCGGTCGAGTTATGAAAGCAGAAATTGGAAACTTGTTGGACAACTTGAGGATTGATATCTTGAGCACATTATCCTCATAGCTAGACGTTTTACACTCGAAATAGAAGTAGATGGAAGCAAAGAAGGCCATGTCTATTTTCTTCCTCAATGCAGAAAGAAGCACCCGCTGAAAGAATTTCCATTCAATACAGTCAAGTCCTATGTAATATGTGAACAGGGCCATTCCACTAACACTTGTCCATCTCTTCCTAGGCTGAAGGTGATTTTTAGGGAGAAAATTAATAAGTATATAAGCTGTACTTCATGGGATCGAGGAAACCCTGGCAACCACGACCACAAAACATGAATCATGATATGCCTCAAGACCCTTCTCAATATTTTAATAATTTGAATTTTGTGCCTCCGTATGTACCTTTTTCACCTTCATGGTCACAGTCCTGTCAATATCCAATGCCCTGGCAACCATGGTTTCCTCAGTTTATTCTAACTCTTTCATGGTCCCGAAACTGACATGGACCTCCTCCTCCTTTAGGATAATTCTCCTAGCCTATGCCACAACAATAGTTACACTTGTCCTCTAATGCCTCCACCAGTAATCATCCTCTTCATTCACAACTTCTTGTTCAATCCAACCCAAATCCAAACAATAGGGTGGCTCAAAATGTTGAGACGCTCAACCTTCATACATTATTACCACCGCAGAGTCTAACAAATTAAATCTTCGGTCTGGTTGGGTAGTAAATACTCAAACTTCACCAATAATTGTTGAACATACTGATGGTCAAGTCTCAGATCCAAAAACTAAGAATGATGTTGGAACAACTAGGGGTGCGTCCACACAAAGTCCTATGGAATAACAACCCCCTTCTCAAACACTAGAGGATGTCAGGCTAGTCCACCTTATCCTAAGAGACTATCCTTGAGCAAAAAGGGTCCTCATCCTGAATTTGACATTTTAGGGGAATTGAAAAACATATTTGTCAAAATACCCTTACATTAGGCTACGAAGGGCGTATCAATTTATTCCAAAAAAATTAAAGAATACTACTCTAAGAAATCTACAAGAAAACCAAAGGATCCACTCACTATTCATGCTATAAGAAAATTATCAGATATAATGTTGGGGAAATCTATAAGTGTTAAGTATGGGGATCTAGGTAACCCAATTCTTACAGTATAGATTAATGGGTTGATATCCCAAATGTACTGGTAGACTTGGGGGCAACAATTAATGTTATAACTTTTGTAACTATGATTACATTGGGTTTGTAAAACCTTAAACCAACTCCCACTATCCTAGAATTGGCAGATCAATCTACTATAAGACTGGTAGGGAAGTGGGAAAGATATAACCATTTCACTAGACTCATGGTAGTACCATGTTCATATTTTAGTGTTACATACCTAATCCCTAGTCGGTGAGCATCCTTTGATTTTAGGAAGACTTTGGCTTGCGACCGCAGACACTTACATTAGGTGTCGAATGGGAAATATGGTAATATCTAATGTGGAAGTTACAAAGAATCTCATTCTTTATCCCCTACAGAACCAAGTTCATCATATAAACTGGGATTTACCTTAACACAAAAACCTCTACTTGTGAGAGGGCGCAAACCCGAAAAAGAAGAAATTAGATGAATTCTTACTATTGGTGAAGCCCTCTATTTTAACGATGAAATAGAGGATGATTCCATTAGTGCTTTTATTAGCAGTCCTAATTTCACTTCTGATTCAACCCACTAGCTATTAGAATATGTTATGAGTTACAATATTCAAGAAGTTATTGAATCAGAGACTGAAGTTGAAAACATTCCTATAATTGTACCCCATAATGGTATTCCTGTACAAATTGAACCAGGGAAGACATTGAACATTAATCCTGACCTTTCACCTTCCCAGACTGAATAGTTACTAAACATCCTTCGAGAACAAAAAGAAGCCTTTGCTTGGGAATATACAGACATGAAAGGGATCCCTACTGATTTATGCACTCATCACAAAATATACATTAAAGAAGAATGTCGACGTGTTAGTCAACCACATAGAAGAATGAATTGTGCTTTAAAAAACATTTTCAAAGACAAATTACAAAAACTATTGGATGTGGGATTTATTTACCCAATCTTGGACAGTCAATGCGTATCCCCACTAGTCATTGTTCCAATAATAATGAAAAGTGGCAGATTTATGTTGATTACAAGGAATTAAATAAAGAAACTCAAAAGTATCATTTACCCTTACCTTTTATTGACCAAGTCATTGATACATTAGTCAGAAATACGTTCTTCTCCTTTCTCGACAGATTTAGTGGGTACAACTAGATCTAAATAGCTCTTGAGGATTAGGATAAAACTACCTTTACATTCCCCTAGGGAAACTTTGCATACTGAGTCCTCCCATTTGGTCTCTATAATGTGCCTGCTACCTTCCAACGGGCAATATTGGGGATTTTTCGGATCTATTCAATGATAGAGTTGAAATCTACATGGATAAATTCACCCCATATGGGGATTCCTTTGAAGAAGGTCTAGAAAACTTAGAGAAAGTCCTTAAAATATGTAAGCAAACACATGTTTCTCTTAGTACAATACAATTCTATATGATGATGAAGGAAGGAATAGTGTTGGGACATCTGCTTTCAGTTACAAGAATTTGAGTTCATCCTGCCAAGGTAGAGGTAATATTAAATTTTCCTATAGCTAAGACACCGACACAATTATGTAGTTTCATAAATTATGTTGGCTACTATAGACATTTTATAGAAAAATTCTAATATATCATTCCCACTTTTTCAATTGTTACCTAAGGATGTAAATTTTGTGTGGAAAAATGAATGTGAAACAACCTTTGTGCAAATCAAAGAACTAGTTTGCAAATCTTTGCTGTTACGTGCTCCTGATTGGAAGCGCTCATTTCATATCTCTACAAATGCGTCTCACACAATAGTAGAGGCAGCCTTGGGACAACAGGAGGACAAGAAACTGTATGTGATTTATTACGTCAACAAGAATTTGACTCCTGTTGAACTGAACTATACGGTAACTGAAAATAAGTTTTTGGTTTTTATTTATGCTATTAATAAGTTTCGACATTACATTACAAATTATCCCACTTTCGTGCACAGTGATCATACAACCATCAAGTATCTAATGAATAAATTGATAACTCCTAGTTGTATTACGAGATAGTTATTATTAATTCAATAATTTGATATTACCATGTAGATAAGCCAGGGAAAGATAATGTAGTTGCAAATTGCTTGTCTAGGTAGGATTCTAGTGATGAAGGTGCACCTATAGAGGATAGTTTTCCAGATGAACATATTTTTGCAATTTCTACTCACACTCTATGGTATGCAAATATTGCTAACTATTTTTCTACAGGAAAAGTGTCTCAACACTTACCATACAAAGAGTAGCTAAGGATTATCCACCATAATTCCTGCTATTCATGGATAGAGGGGTACCTCTTTTATACAGGTCTTGATTAGAAAATATAGTGCTTCATAGGAGATTATGACATCTATGATGTCTTGAAAGTTGCTCACAATGGCAGAGAGAATTTTGCAGATAAGAGGACAGTTCATAAGGTGTTACAAATGGGGTACTATTGGCCCTCTATTTTTCATGATCCAAGGAAATATGTCTAAGGGTGTGATAACTGCCAGCAAATTGGACAACCTAGTCAATCGGATGAGATATCATTACAGCCTCAACTAGTTCTTGAGCCCTTTGAGAAATGGGCTATTGATTTTTTTAGGTCATTCAATCCATCCTCACAACAGAAAATCCACATTCTAGTCTAGATAGATTATTTGACAAAGTGGGTAGAGGTCAAGATTGTTGTGAAAGAAACAAAACAGGTTGTCTTATATTTCTTGTTCGAAGATATTTTCACTCGGTATGGAACTCCTTAAGAGAGTTTCATATGGAGGGGCATATTTAACATCACATCTGATAGCAGGACTTATGAAGAAGTATGGAATCAAGCACAAGGTGACATCTCCATATCATCCTTAGTTACATGGTCAAGTTGAGAGTACAAATAAAGTATTGGAGAATATCCTTACGAATGTTGTATCAAACCATCGTTGAAACTAGGTTGAAAAGCTTCTTGAGGCACTTTGAGGGTATAGAATGACATAGTGGAACACAACAAGATTTTCACCATATGATCTTGTCTATGGGAAATCCCCTTTATTTCCAATGGAATTTGAAATTAAGATGCTCAGGATAGCCCTTGAAGTAGGTTTAGATATTTCAAAAGCCCAAAAACACCGAATGGAAGAATTAAATGAGTATGATGAAATTTTTTGGTAGTTGTCTAGAACGTTGTTGCAATTTAGTAGCAGCGAACTAAATGGCATCATAAATTTATCAAGGAAAAGGTGTTTCAAAGAGGAGATTAGGCATTGTTCTATGACTCTTTGTTCAAATAGTTTAAAGGAAAACTTTGCTTTGGATGGATGGGCCCATATGAAGTGAACATGATGTTTGATAGTAGGATTGTTAGGCTCATAACAATCCATGAGGCACATACTCCTATGATTGTAAATGGACATCACCTTAGATTGCATCATCATCTAGTTCCAAAGACTCCTTTATTAAACATCTCTTTGATAATTTTCATTTTGGAATTATTAGCACACACAATTCTTCCTCTGCACCCCTTGAGTACAGATATATATATATATAATATATATATATATATATATATATATATATATATATATATAATATATATATATATATATATATATATATATATATATGGTGTTACTACTCTATTATTATTTTTCATGTAGGTACTTTGTTGGTGTTGTTACACCACTTGTGTTGTTACTCCTTTGGTGTTGATACTCTGCGAATATTGATTTCCTTGAAGTAATTCACAAGTGTTGTTACTCCACTGGTGATGTTACTCCTCTAGTGATGTTACTATGTTATCGTGATTTTGTCTAAGTACACTGGTGGTGTTGCTCCTCCAGTGTTGTTACTTTGTTCGTCGTGATTTCGTCTAAGTACATCAGTGTTGTTACTCCTTCGGTGTTCTTACTCTGTTAAGGTAAATCACCAGGTACGTCCCCAACTGACTTCATGGATTTGATTGACATTTCACCTATGAAATGACTAAACATGACCGCAGGCAGTCATCCCTTAGTTGGGGATAGGTACTATATTAATGTTAAACATGTTGTATTTAACAGTAATAATGATTCATCATCATCACTGTTGAACCTCGTGCTAACTTGTACACTCCATTAACATTTCAATCTTCAACATATCTCGCGCAATTATCTATATGCATTGGAACTTGAACTATGTACGATTGAATTAAATTATGGTCCTTTCCAATAGAGTGTAATAATTTCCATTATTTACCATAATCCACCATGGAGTTTCCCATAATATTCACCGAGATTTCCCTCTCACCAAATCCCTTGCAACTGTAGTCCTTGCCATCACGACTTTACGAGCTACTGCTCCTTCAATGGTTTTGTTTCTACTCCCAGTGCTGCTACAGAGAAATTTGCAGAATGGATCGGAAAGTTGTTAGGCACGAACCTGAAGACACAATGCAGGTCTGACGCCATCTAGATGTATGGAAGGTTTTTTAGAATGTAGGGTGGCATTACTATTTTGAGAGGTTGTAGGGATTTGATGAAGTTGTTACATTCAAATTTGCGCTGACATTGGAGGGTAATTATTGGAGATTTCGTGGGCTGGACATTCCTGTCACAGAGGAATTTATTTCGAATATTAGCAAATTGTTGCAAGGTGGGTAGAAATGGTTTACCTGGAAGCTGCCTCTACCAGACTTATTCTTGTAGGCTAGGGAGGTCATGGTTCAAAAGGGAAGGGGATATGATTGGAAGTCTTTGTCACATCAATGGGACGAGGTCCCGTATTTCATGGTGTGGTAGATCACTTGCGAAGGGTGGCTTGCTACCCTATTCAAATACCATTTCAAACTTCTTACATGGCTTCAGTTCTATCGTGTGCATTCTCTAGACATGCCACATTTCTTATGGAATAACATGTAGTTAATGGCACAGTCTGCTCATCGATCACGACAATCATTGGCGGTCCTCACAAACCACAAGCTGTTCAAGCTGCTTTTGGTGCATGCCCTGTCACAAAATTTTGTGGCTTGGCGACAATTCACTGAATTGGCAAAAGAAGAACTTGTGCCTATGATGTCAACAATAGAGGAAGAGGGATTACTACCAGAAGAAGAAGTTGCAAACAACATTGTTACACAAGAACCAGCATCGGCTATCGAAAAATTCGAAGTATTTATCACAAAGAAGGCTCTACTAGAATCATAAATTGAGAAAGGGGTCATAGCTTATGTTGTTACACAAGAAGTAGCCAATGTCACAAGGTTCTGGTTCGAGTTCGAGTTCGACAATGATTGGGTTTGGTTTGAGTTGAAATTTTTTGATGAGGTTTGCTATTAGGTTCTATTGTGGCTAGCAACAACCCCCCTTCTTATTTAGTTTTATTATTAATAATAAATAAGTGGGGACCCATATTCAAAAAATGAAAAGAAATAAATTAGTGATTGTATTCTGTTTTTGAATAAAACTTACTATCATAAACTTAGGAGAATATCCGAAAAATCTAAAAAGACTTAAATTGTATGATAAAGTTCAAATAAAACCACTCTCTCAATAAATAACATCGCATCGCAAAAAGGTAATGGGTGCCTTCCTACAAGCAAAATCCTAAGATTGCAAAATTGCAATGTGAAATCACGCACTAAAAGACACTCATCGCATCGCATGCCTCAAATATCACTTAAGGTAAAATGCTTCAAATCGTTGATATGCGATGGCACATATCACAAATTGCATTTCGCAGAAAACATAGCATAATGGATGATTGCAACACACAACGGATCTGAAATATTGCGATCTACGATATTGCGAAGCAAATCGCAAAATCGCCTTATCGCAGATCTTCAAGGCTCATCGTTCATTTTTTTTTTGCATAAGCCAATGCCCAGTTATGCGCGTTAATGATAATTAATGAGTTAGTTGGTAATCATTAATGAAATATGGTTTTGATTTGATCGAAGAGACATTTCACGTAGGGTGATATATTTTATATGTTTTTGGCATTTAAAGCTTTTCCATCAGCTTTTTCTTATCATTACTCTTACCTCATTTGTAAACTACAAGAGCGAAGAGCATAGAAGTATACATAGCAATGTTTAGAATATTATGGGGAAGAAGGGTAAAGCTCCTAGTTCTGAAGATAAAGAAATGACGCCCTTGTATACAGACACCACCTGCAATAGAGATGTCGGTGTTACTACTTGGGAAAGTATGCACAACCTGGTCGAGGAAGAAAATCCCAGAGTAATGGAGGTTACATCGACTGCAGATTCACGCAGGTCGTCTGAGGCATCTATTGCAGAACTAGCATGTTCATTCTTGCACCGAGTAGCGGCGAGGCCCAAGATTATTCCATACATGGACATGGTAAAATGGGTATTAGACTATCCTGACATAACAGATAGAGAATTTAAAACTCAGAACCAAGAACTCACAAAGTCGTTATTTTCACAAAATTTAAGGTTTATATCCTCTAACAAAAAGCACGAAAGAGGTGAAAACTAGCACCAGGGAAGCCTGGATCAGGAAACGGAGGCAGTATCCAAATCGGGCATCGCTGGGCAAAACCCCTTGAGAAGGAAAGCCTCTAATCACTCAGTCGCCTGTAAACCCGGAAATTTGTAAGAAAAAGTGTTAAAGGCAAAAGGCAAAACCTGAACTATAAAAACCAGTGGTATTTATAAGGGATATCCTCAAGTGGTATGTAAATTTCTACCAAACACACAGCATCTACAGACAAGTTGGAGACAAAAGGCTCAAGAAAGTGCAGGGTCCATCAAAAGGTTAACCAAGTTGAATTGGGATTCTTACTAGACGTACTTGGTAAAACCACACATCCAGTGCATCACTCTCAAATGTACCATTAACTCAACCAAGAAGATGGCGCCAACACTTGTTGATTCCGTTTTCGTAGGACAGCTAAAGTCAGAGGTCAGCCAACCAACTCTCCTCAAGCAAATGTTGAATGCTTGTGACTACAAGGAATATATACATAGACAGTTAATTACTAGTTTTAGTTTTAGATTCAGTTTTAGTTTTAATTTTGCTTTATTTTTTCCTGAAATGAGGATGGTCATTTAAACCACATCCTACACTTTTGTAATAAATTATTTTTTGATTTAGCTAGTAGTATTTAAACCCTTCTCATGCATTTAGAGAAGGGTCTTGAAATTTGTCAAAAACTTGTCCTCAAAACATGCACTTTTTCACCCTCCGAGGAGGTTTTGATGAATGAATGGAACAAGATTTATTGATATCTGCATTTAATATCTACTACTAAAATTGCACTTTTGTACTCTTAGTAGATGTTGGGTTAAGAAGAGATAAATCATTATTGCTGAAGCTCATGAGTAGAACTAGTTATAAATGGTACTTTTATCTCTTAACAATTTCTGCTTATGTGTTAAGATGATATTCATGTTCAGTTATTTATATATGAATGCTTGAATGCTTGAGTTATCATTTGGCACTTTTGTATGGTGATAGCTATTTATTTATGCTTAATATATGAATGACTTATTATGCAATATGTTTTTCACAATTGTTTCGTCTAACTTTTTATACGAAACGATTTATCTATATTGAATTTTTTTCTCATAGCAATTGAATGATCTTTATTACCAATTTCCTTTAGAAATTATTTTAGATCGCATAACTAAAATATTAAATCCTGGGTTAGTTTTATAATTAGATATTTATGTTCATTAAAATACAATTGAATTAGATTTAGAATAAAAGCATTTTACTTAGAAATTATTAGGAAGGAAATATCAATTCTCAACACACACACACATAAATTGGGAAACTGGTCCCATATCCCTAGTCGAACCCACTATAATAAACGGAAAAGGCATTGCTAACCAATGTTTGGACCGGGTGCGTATCCCCCTTGTTGTAGACCCAATTTTTGGGGCTTCAACATATTTGGCGCTAGAAGGATGGCCCCGAACTGCGAATGGAAAGTAAATCTAAATCTAAATACCATTCTGAGAGTAAATCACCCTCACCATCTCCCCCGATTTTTCCATCGCATTTAGAATCTCTAAATCTTGAGAAAGAAGTTTATAAAACAACAACCATTGCCACAAACCTGAACATTTCAGAGAAATCTACTATTGAACTTCCTGAAGTTGAATCTTTGATCCATAAACTTCATCAATTTTCTATATCACCCCAAAGATCTGAAAAATCTCAAGGTAGTGTGACTTTGCAATATCACCCTTCTTATCCTCTTACGAGATTGAAGAGTAAAAATTTTGGTATTGAACCAACTGAGTTATCTCTACCTACAAGGAAGAGAGCAAGGAAATCACCTAAAGGGTCTGATAGCAAGACTCTTTCGTCATCATCATCCATTTCAACCTCTCCACTGCAAAGTCAACCATCCACCCCTCCACTTCAAATTATTGTCCACCAAACCACTGGAACTTCAACATCTCCTTCTCAATCATCTAGAACTGTAATATCCTCATCTTCCCAACTGCAAGGATCATCTTCTACACTTTCATCTATTAGTAGTTCAACGATGGCCCAAACTCCATGGAATAGCCGAGGGGTAGTCTTAATGCCTGCACCCTTGTGTCAAATACTAGCCCATCCTGAAAAATGGTTGCCTAAGTTCAATCCTAAAACAGTCATGCTAGCAGAAGAACATATAAACAACTTTATGTTATCTATAAATCTCAATGGGGTTACTAATGAAGATATTGTTGTCTAGCTCTTTCCTTACACTTTGCAAGGAGCAACTGGATCATGGTATTTCTCATTACCATCTGGATCTATCACTAGTTGGGATATTTTCCAAGAACAATTCTTGACTAAGTTCAGTGATGACAGGTGTACTGCGACACTGATCAATGACCTTTCTAACCTTAGGACTGAGTCAAGGGAACCTATCAAAGATTTTAACCCACATTTCAATAAACTATTGAGAAAAATTCCTACCTCTTCCAAGCCTAGCGAAGAAGTTTGAAGTGAATGGTACATATCTTCTCTACCATCAAACATAGCAATCTTCATTGATAAGGCTAACAAAACAACTTTAGCTAACAATATGAAGGAAGCAATAACGGTAGAGAAACGTATCATAGCCTTAGAAAAGAGAAACATCGTTGATGAACGAAAATATAAGAAGGTTACTTTTAAAGAAGATCCAAAGAAAAAACAATCAAAGGACCCATTTGATTTAGAAGGATTGCAGAAAGTTTTCAAAACCATGTCTAACGAAATGGTTGACATTAAGAAACAAGTAGCAGACTCTTCTTCCAAAAATCCGTACAAGCCTTATAGAAGAAATCCTTCGACTGATTCAAATCCTCCTAATGCTATTACAAAGGTTGAATCAGAATAAGAATAAGAGGAAATTTTTAATGAAGAGCCTACCGATGAAGAAGAAGTTGTAGAAGTACAGGGTATGTGGGATTTCATCCTCCCAGATGAAGAGGATCAAGAGGCATCGCCAATTGGTACTAGAAGTAGAAATCAACTAGATCCTCCACAACCTACTTCAAAACTAAAGAGGACAAGCTCAATGTCTAAGGATAAAGTCACAGGAAAGAAAACTTCACCCAAAGCGACTCAAACAAACCCAGTCCAAACAAATTCACCAACTCCATCTAAAACATTGATTGTTTCTGATGAGATGGAGTATAATATCATAGAAGACATGAATAAGACTAGGACTAACATTACTTTTTATAAATTGAGTAAGTTAAAATGTCAGTAAAAGGTACATTTGAAATAGTTACATGCAATACCAATTACACCTTTTCCCGTTGTTGTAAGCTCGCAAGCTTCCCATGAGATGGGAAGACCTCCAACTAATGTGACTAATAAAGTTGATCCAAACGATATCGCTCTAATTGAAGGAAGGTCAAGAACTCATACTCCCCATTTCTTCTTACTTATGAAGTTTTCAACAAAATATTGCATAAATTTTTAGTAGATTCAGGAGCTTCATCTAATATCTTACCTAAATCAATATGTGCAAATTTGAACGTTCAGCCTCAAAAATCTGCAGTGCGCATAGTTCAGCTGGACCAGTCGCAAGTTGAAGTGACCCTCCATAAGATTTCCTCCTGCTTTCTCCTTTCCTCTAGACCATTTAGGACCTGACCCTCCTGTGCAACAAGAGTTTTAGTTCGACCTTCGAGGATGATCCATTGTTAGATTGACCACATTGCCTCCTCCAAGCGCCTCTTTTTGTGATGAATATTTCCAAATTTAGAATGATTCCAAGCTTTAATCCTAGGCTTTAAGTTCTTTCAATTTCATCTAGAAATTTTCCATATGATTTTTCCCCATCATGTTGATGTCCTTCCACCATTCCTCTAACTTTGCAATGAATTCATCTCTTTCTAGCTAAAGATTCAAAGTGGAAAGGTTTATTCCTCGGGCCCATCCTCAAGTCAATTTCCCAACAGATAGGCCAATGATCTAATCCCATGCATGGAAGGATTTAAACTTAAAAATATAGGTCTTGCTAGAGGATATCATCTGAGGTAAGGAAGTGATCTAGACATGAGGCAGTATGGTGTTTTCCCCCTTGTCGATTATTCCACATGAAAGAGCCATTAATGAAATCAATGTCTTCTACTCTGATATCTTTAATAATATCCCGAAAGGAGAGAGAGATAGGATCCAATTGTCAAACTCCTCCTTTATTTTCACCCAAATCCTTGATCATATTGAAATATCCTGCAAGAATCCAGTTGTCCGCACCTACAATCTCCTTTAGCTATCATAAACTACTAAGAAAAGTTGTCTTCGCTGATGGAAGAATAGGACCATAAACCCCTGCTAACCAAACCATCTCTGAGGAGCCTATACATTTAAATTGGACTAAAAGAGTGTTAGGGAAACCTATCTAGGCCCTGAAGGAGATAGATCTGGAGTCCGATAGGAATCCTAACCCTCCTGCACTACCCTTGGGATCCAATGCCATACATTATTTCGTAGGCCAGATTCTTCTCATGATTTCACTTAGTTTCTTCTACATTACCTTAGTTTCTTGCAAGACTATGATATTTGGGATTTTTTGTTGAATTCTATCTCTCAAGTACCTCAAATTTCCCTTTGAGTTAAGGCCCCTTATGTTCCAGGAAACCACCTTCATTGAGGAGGAGTTAGAGATCATTGGTAGTATTTAGTGATGCCATTGGATTGTCCTAAGCTAACTAAGATCAAACCTGCTTCTCTAATCACTTCGCTAGTGGGTTTTCTTCCCTTCTTCCTAGACCTCGACCTAGATTTAGCACACTTATTAGGTGTTTCCTTAGTACAGAAAGCCAATATTAGGTGTGGGGGGGATTCCGTAGGAGCTTAATGTTGTTCCCATTATTTATAGATCCAATGGAATTGATCTAGTTGTTATTGAGTAATGTCTTTCGATCTAGGTTTGCCCTAGTTCCGTAGGAAAGCTATCATAAGCCGCTCATCAGAATTGAGTTGATCCATTTTGATTTCGTGCTCTAAGCCTTGTTAGGCTTAGGTGAGGGCTCGTTGAATCTTTGTACCAGTCGATAGCTCTTCCAATGATTTTATTTCGCTTGGTTATTTGTTCATAGAGTTTTCTGGACCCGCTTCCACCTGCATTGTTGCCTGAGATTGAGACACAACTTCAGGTGCTTTTGGCTGATCATTTTCACTAGAATCTGCTAGAAGAGCAAAGTAATTCCCAGATGAGCGATTAAGGACCTCCAAAGGAGGGAGCAGCATAGAAGTAGTGGGAGGACCTTTAATGGCTAAAGGGCATCATTCTGGAACTTCCTAAAAACCATTTTGGGGAGTATTAGCTGAAGGAGAGGGTATCTCTTGCTGTCGCTGAGGGAAATCACAAAATAGGTGCCCATACTCATGAAAAAATCTACATTTCAAGGGGAAATGTTTGTAGTCCAATGGTTGAGACCAAACTTCATCCTGACACTCAATGTAAACTGATTTTGTAAGGGGTTGTGATATTTTCATGTAAACAGAGATTCTGGCATAGGATGAGAACCGTCGGTGGTTGGTGATCTCCAAGACTTGTAAAAAAATTCCAATGGCATTACCAACCGATTCGAGGTTTTCCATCTCCCAAAAATCTTCTAGCAAAGATTAAATTCAAACCCAAATAAGTGCTGCCAAGAAATCTTCCTTCTTCAAGTTGTAGCTAGGTTCTCAATGCCTCATGAATAACCCTGCATTATTCATGAAGTAAGACCCTTTGTCCAAAATTCTCTTTCGGTCTTCCAAATCCTTAAAGATCATTGTGAAGAAACCCTTTACTTGGAGGTGAAGATCAAATGGAGCGTTTGGTTTCCATTTGAGTTGGATCCATCTAAGAATATTTGACTCATTGGACCAAATGCCCATAAACTTACAAACTATCGCATGATATTGCATAAATTGTTGGCATTGTTCCATGTAGTGGTTGGGGATCACTAGTCGCAGGTTTTTAGCTTCCGTTGGGAGGTAGTGGCCCCACATTCTGGACTGTAATTGAGCTCCCTGAGCTGGTGAGTCTACTTTCTTACCCTTTCGATGCCATGTGCTAGAGGATGGACCATTGGAGGGGTGATGAGCATTGTTTACCGTAGATTTGAAGGAGAAGGCAGACCCCCCTCCCCCAGGAGGGCTTGACATGTTCCCAATCAGCGATAGAGTGGCATCAAGATTGTCTGTCAGTTGCATAAGTAGGAAATTGCAATTTCGGTGGTGGTGATTTCGAAACCTTGAAACCCTAGAACATCATAAACCCTATATGAAAAACAAATTTAAATAGTATTTCATAATATAATTCATTTCATGATTTTTTTAAAGTTATCCAACTCTTTATTTTATTATAAAACCTTATTTATATATTTTAACTAAGTTGTTTCTTTTTTCATTTATATAAGATGATTTGTTCTTTGTGGCTCGTTTGATCTTTATGTGGGCATATCTCTAT
>APFE030726330.1:0-12792 GCA_000404065.3 Pinus taeda | reverse complement strand
GGGGGTCCGAGGGCAGCACCACTGAAGCTAAAAATAGATGTAAAATTGCCTTGTAAAAGTATAGTAATTTCTAGCCAATCTTGGCCGTTCATTAGGCAGATGATCTGACAATAGAACTTATGTTTAGTTTAAGGTTTTTTGCCCTAGAAGGCAACCCCTCTCTTTGTATGAGGTCATTGTATTTGAGGCTGTGTAATAGACATGTATTCTGAGTGAGAAACAGAGAGGTGAGACTGTGAGAGAAAACAGAAGATGTTACAGCGGATCTGCTGTAGGTTGTGTCTCTTCATTTTACTGGATAATAGAAAGGAAGGACTGGTTGTTCGGGGTGGATGTAGCCCAAACTGGGTGAACCACGTATATCTGTGTCCTTCTTGTTTTATGCATTTTCTATGTTTATATTTTTGCAATATTTTATGTGTTCCATTGCTCCGTAATATATAATTTTCTAACAGAAAGCTAAGGAACTACTGAGGTTAGGTAGGATGGTTTCATCCATGGAAGTGTTCAAACACTTCATTTGCTTCATCTGTAGCATAGACAAAGGTGAATGGTGGATAAGACCAATCACCTAACCTAAGAAGTTGAAAAACTAAAAAGCTAAAAAATCTAAAAAGCTAAAAAATGAAATTGGTCGTTTTTCGCTTGCATAAAGAGGTTTGCATGCCCCCAGGCATCGAGAAAAGGAGGGTCTCTCGTAACCATATGGAAATCACTGTGGTTAAGCAGGATTGTTTTTGTCAGTGGTTAGATGAAAACACTTCCTTGGCTTTGTCCGCCAATTAGACAAAGGTGAGTGGTGTGTCAGACCAATCACTTAAATTACAAGGAAATTCATATGGTAGGATGGTTTTGTCCACAAAGTAGAGAAAACACTTACTTGGCTTTGTTCGTAGCACAGACAAAGGTGAATGGTGTTTCAAACCAATCACATAAACTACAGGGAAACCTATCTTTTCAGCTGGGTTTGTCCACCAAATAGACAAGGGTGCATGCCCCCTAAGATTTTTTACATTCATTGGACTACTTGCTGCAATCAGGTGGATGGAATGAAGGTTGAAGAGACACTCTTGATGCAAAGAGACCATTTAGGGATGATGTTTGACTTGAAGTTGTGTTTGAACTGGGAAATGAAAGCTGGTCAATAAACTGGACAATTTTTCCTTCATGCGGGAAACAATTACTCAAAAGAGTGTGGAAACAATAGCTTCTATGCTATAAACATAGTCACGTCCAAGGAGTAGATTGTAATCTAATAGCCCTTGGACTACCATCACGTTCAAGTGAACGATTTTCCTTCTTAAAGTTATCGGAAACTTAGGAAGGATCCCTAACGGTCGACTGGTTCCTTTGTTAAAGCCCAACAAATTTTGTGTGACAGGCATAAGCGATGGCGAACCAAGTGCTTTCCAAGCAGTTGAGGAAGGATACTCACTGAAGCCCTTTCATCTATGATAGTGCCAGAAACGACCATTTTGCAGACTTGTACTATGATTCAGAATGGTACATTAGAAGGAAGGCGGGATCTTGCTACTTGATTCCAATTGAAGGAAGTGATTAGACTGCTTGGAGGGGGTACCGAATAAATGGTTGAATGAGCCCATGAACTGGGGAAATTTCCTCCTTGTTAGACTAAAATTTGTCACCATGACAATCTGCAGTTAGTATGGCTTCATCAACAGTCATACTATCCTCCTTGTCAAGCCTTATACCTCTGCTCTCCATGTCAAACTTCAAGAAAGAGAGAAAGTCATTTAAAAACATGTTTATCTCTGGGTATGCAGGTTCTATCTACCTTGCCTGCGTGTACGCACTCCAAACACAATGTACCTGCATACTTGTACGCTCTGTAAGCTAAAGGTTGGGTGCGTACCCCTGTAAAGGTCAAAAGGCGCGAGTTTCATCTTTAAAAAGTTACTTGTGGTCACTTCTAGAGCCTTCTAGAAGAGTGTTTGACGTGTATTGAGCGCCTCCAGATGGTTCATGCATCCCTATGATAGAGGAACTTATCCCATCAAGAGAGGAGCTACCCCATCCAAAAGAGGGAGTATCCCATTGATGTTGGAACTGAATAACTTCCTCTAGAACACTATAAATACAGGCCTTGGGCCAGAGGAGGGAAGGTTGAAAGCTGAACATTCCAAAGGTAGATGTTGCTGGAATTAGGACTTCCATTGTAAACTTGTGAGGAGAGATTACCATCCTTTCTTGTTGCCATATTGGAAGTGGGTGAGCTTGTCAAAGTAGAGGAAAACTCTTGCTGGACCCTGGGGGGAACTTGCACAACACCAAGGCTCAAGTTGTAATTGTTTCTTTTTTGTTTCCTTAATACAAATAAGTCCATTCTTCTCAATGATTTGTTGTTAATGAATTGTTTCATATACTCCTTGGTCTATATGTTGAATATGCTTTGTTTTATGGAATATTCAGGTGTTATGTAATCGTTTGATTGATAGTGTATGTAGGTTTCAAAGTGAAGGAGGAGCTCATCTGGATCAACGAAGCTAGGCTGCTACAACAAGCGTTGGACCTAAGGTAAGATCGAAAAACACTTGGTTTCTCATACAATGATGTATGTTTAGAGAAGGATTGCTCTTAATTGTCTTGTTTGTCACTAGAGAGTCTTAGACTCCTAGGGAGGTTAGTTTTGTCAGCAAAAATAACTCTTTCCGCATGACAGTCATCCTCCCAGCATGAAAGCCCTTCTTCACCTCATGAAAATCTTAGATCACCCAACACTATGATATTCCACCAGGAAACCAACAGCACTTCCTTACAAGATACAAGATTCCAGCCTTTGGATCTTTGGGATGAGGGATCCATATATAGATGATTGCAATGGGGTGAGTTAGCTTCTGGGATTTTGATTAGTGTCTTCTCTCTGATATTTCTTGATTCCACTTGGAGATTAATGATCTCTTACTCATCCCTGGGCGAATTCAGAGAGGCAAGTGTTACAGGAGAAGTTTCTGGAAGATTCCATGATCATCCACCTTGCAGACTATCTCTACCATTTGTCTACTCTTGCCCATCGCACCCTACAGAAGGGCTTTTCAGTATGCATCGCACTTTTTGCATGTGGCAGGTGAGATGCATCACACCCTCTACACTGAGCAGTCTATATGGTCCTGTTTTGACCAGTTCTGAGCAGTTTTTTGTGGAGAACTTCTGGGAGATGATGTAATCAGCTGACCTTGTTCCTTTAGGGTATGAAACAACACTTTTAGGGAATCAGAAGCCCTTGGTTTATGGACATATATGATTGGGGTTGCAATGCCCAAATATGTCTATAACAATAACTGTGACCCACAAGGATGTTATAGTCTAAGGGAGCATCAATGACTTCAATTTCAATGAGGACAGCCTTGCCGGCAACTGTGATTGGACAGTTGTGATATAAGCCAAGGGGTTGCAAGGGATGGGAACGGGTCTGGGGAACCAATTCGCTTCCAAACACCAATAGCCATCACACAAGTGGAGGTGCCTTCGTTTATGAGACACCACTGAAAATTGGCATTTCTAATGGAGACTGGTATTTGAAATCCAACGAATGAAGGTAGGGGAGGATTTTCTGACTTGTCAAGATGAAAGACAATCATATGATCGTCTTTGGGATCCATGAAACCAAAAGCGGAGAGTAGAGGTTTTTGTTGGGATGGGCACGTCTGGAGAACTTCTAGCATTAACATGGCAGTGGGTGCTTGCGCCAAGTCATCTACTATATTATAGGTATGGACGGCTTTAGCAGAAGCATTGTTTCGACGTAATGGGCCTTTAGGGACCTTGGGAATAATCTTGACCTTAGTTTAAGGTATATGTAAGGTACCATTGGATGATGATAAAGTATTAGTGGAAACTTGGGGTTTAGACTTAGTCGTCGACTTAGCAAATGGCTTGTCGTATTAGCACCTGCTCGGTATTGACCTGCTTGGTATTGACCTCATCATAATTCATCATAAGAATCTAATAATCATGCTGACCAGATGGTGGAGTTGGCTAAGTAGCCTGACCTGGTGTAGGTTGGGCAGTAAAGTATCCTTGGTGAGGAAAAGGATTGTTAAGCACAGTCGATTAAGATGAATTAGGAGGGGGAGGAGGAGCAATGGGTTGTGGTCCTGAAGAAGAAGATGATTGATCTTCCCATACTAGGCACATCTAAGGTAAAAGGGGACACTGATGAGTATAATGGCCATATACACTGCAACAAGCACAAGGTTTGTTCATACGAAGGTTGTTGTTTTTCTTGGGTTGTCCACCCTGTTGTTGGGTTGCGGGATTAGGCTGAGCAACCTAAGGTGCATTGGGTGGTGGACCCTAGCTACCTTGATTACCTTGAGATTTTTGGTTGCGTTACCTTTCGCTTTGTTCCTTTTCTTAGGGTTAGGGGGATTGGGCCCACTCTACTGAGCATACACTTGACCTTGTGGAGGAGGTGGTTGTTGTGGCAGGGGGGAGCAGACATAGGGGGTTGGGGTGCTAATGTCGAAGGGGCTAGAGCATTAGGTAGTGCATACTTATAATAAGGAGATGGGGCAACATTGGGATAAACTCGTGGTGAAATAGCTAGCCCTAGAATCTGTTGATGCAAATGGAGATATTCATATGGTGTGTTGGAACCTAGATAAGAGTTGCCATGTGGAGGATTGGGGGAGGAATAAGTGTAAGAGGAATTGGTCCCTCCTTGAGGTGGACCATAACTCATCGGAGGTGGAGCATATGGTTAAGGGTGTGAAACGGTTCCAACTATGCCATCCATGGCATGAGATCCCCCCAGTGCATTAGTAGCACCGGGATGAGGCAGATCGATGTTGACAGTATAAACATAACCTGACTAAGCGTAGATCAGATCAAATTTTAAGGCTACTTGGAGCGCATATTCCTCAGACTAGGGGAAGTGTGATGTGACATCTTTAGAAATGGGGGGAAAAAGTGATCTAAGGAACCAATCCATATAGATGTAGTCTTCAAATTCAGATCTCTACAGATGTTCCTCCTTCTATGCCATTCCTGAACATGGTCGGATAAGCGAGTGGAAGAAGTTTAATGAAAATAATTCAATAGTTTTGTACCAATGTCATAACGGAGAGATGACTGGAAATAGGAAATAAAATCTTTGGCAAGACTCGCAAAAGTGGAATGAGTGGCTCTGGGTTGATCGACATACCACTTAGCAGCAGCGCCAGTAAGCGTGTGTTGGAAAAGATGAAGACGGATGGAGTCTTTAGTGATGGAATTGGATGAACACCACATATGGAATAACAAAACATGATTAGTGGGATCTTCTCCAAGATTATCTTTAAACTTTAGGATGTCTGATGGAAGTTTAGTAGGCATAACAGGCCAAGTGGGATCATGGAGAAGAGGATCATTGATGAGCTAGTTGAAATCAGGGAAAATCAAATCAGCCATAAAAGGAAGAAATGGAGGTGGAGTGACCACACCGGTGGGGATTCCGTTGGTGGGTTACCCTAGTTGGTACCTGGGTTACCACCCTGGTTTCCAGCACCCATGTTGGTGCCTAACATGGTGGAGGTACAAGGTTGAGAAGATGCGGAATCAAAGGAGGAATTGGAAGAATCGGAATTAGAATGATGACTCAATGAAGGACTATGAGGATTTACTCTAACTCTACAAGGAGGAGTAATATGTCCTAATGGAAACTGAGGGTGAAGACCTCGATGTCTCCGTGACAAACACCTAGGGGGCGCAATGATGTCAATATAATGATGACTCTAAGGACTAAAGGGTGATGATAGGAATAAAAGAGCAACAAAAAACAAGAAAACACCTAATGCAGTGGTTCCAAGTGTAAACTAATTATATTAATGATGTTACTCTAATACAAGCAAGCATGTCATATCAAAGAAAAAGACCTCTCGCCTATAGGTGTTCTAAATCCTCAAACAATCCTAGATCTATTATTTTAGATGGCCTTCCAAATAACTTCTTACTTGATGGAATCTCATTCCCGCAAGCCGAGTTGTCCAGAGAAAGGTAGGGTAGAGAACCAACTGCTTCCCATAGCTAGTTCTATAGGGTGTTTTCCTAAGATTATCACTACAGTTACCTTCATCCCACACGGGTGGTTGAGTCTTGAGCTTCATGGTAGTCATCCAACACGCAGGATTTCCTACCATGGGTTAGGTAGCCCTAAGGATAACTACTCACACGATGACCTATCATAACCCCCTCTGAATCAGGTTTTTGACACACTTTGGCTTTGAACCGTGGGATGGTGAAGGATTTTAAGCTCCCTAATATGTCAATTTCTATGTCTTAATGAAAGTGATCGATGGATGTTATTGGAAGCATATCCCACTGATCCTACACCTACACTACAAATATTGTTTGGCCCTGGTGCCCAAGTGGGATTAATCTATGTGTATTGAGTTATTAAGGTGTAGTGTTTGAAGTCTTGGCTTGGCGGTGTTAACCAAGCTCACATTCACTTAGGGTGTGAGTGTGTGAAAATAATGTGTCAAGAGTATGAGTTAATTGAGCATGTTTAATGATACCATGTGCTACTCAAAATAAAGTGTTGAAATATTATAAATAATGTTGGGTTGTGTTATATTCTTTCCACAACTAACCTACGTAGTGAACCGGGGGGTTAGAGGGGGGGTGGAGCCCCCCCTTCGTTGCGCTGATTGCGCAGCGGGGGGGTCATAGGGGGGGCGGTGGCCCCCCTGTCCGGGGGGTTTGAGGGGGCGAGTAGCCCCCCTTTACGGGGTTCGGGGCAGGTGCCCCGAGAAAAAAAAAATTGGACCCTATATTAGGTTGGGCGAACCTACCTATGGTTTTCAGTCCATGGTTTTGGACGCGATGGTTTTCGGTCCATGGTACTTGATGCTTCGGCATGTATAAATCTGTATTGTAACATTAAAAGGAATATAATGAAAAATCAAGTTGGTAGTCTCGGTTTTGAGATCCAGTGGGAAATCTCTGTGTATATGTGTTTTATGTGTTATGCTCTCGCATTTTTATTTTTCCTGTGATTTAGAATTCGTATGCAGGTAATTTCTGTGCGGGGTTAAAACCTACAAATAAATATGAAAATGATAGAAAATAAACTGCCAATCAAGCACACAAAAATCCCACCCAAAAAGGTTATGAAGCAGTTAATCAAGAGAGAGAAAACAAGCTACTCAAAGACACATAAAATTTCCTAAAATACCTAATGTCATGGGACTAAGATCTAGAGGCACTAATATGTTATAAATGGTGCAAGCAAACAGCAAAAATCAGAGGTGAAAATTGTTGCAAAGGATAAGTGTGAATCTCTAAAACTTAGAATGCTCAAGGGGATACTAAGGGGGAAAGGAAAAACCCAAACTATAAAGGGAAAAAAAGGTAAAATAAATCTATCCAAAACCGTTGAAAAGTAAAAGATCAAACTTTGAAAATTAGTGGCTGAAAATGTTGAAACCCTAGACTCCTCACTCAACCAATCTCTTCTAACAATGTGGAGGTGTACTCTAAACCCTAGGGACCTTTTTCATTCCTCAAAGAAAAAAATTAAGTGTATATAGGCCTAGAGGAGACTAAAAAAAGAGGTGAAGTACCCCTCCTAGTCTACAAACAGCACTCTTGGCAAATCTAAAGAAAAAAATCTGGAAAAATACCAAAACGCATGTATTGACCTAGAACAGTGGAAAATGTAGTTTTTGGGCCAAATAGTGTGCTATGGAACGTTGATCAGGGATTGAAAAGTGTGTTTTGACTCTTAGTCAGCATATCTCATGCACATTTTGTTGTCTCTTGCTCGACTACGTGTGGCTTGCAGAAAGAACCAAAAAACCACCAAAAACAAAAACAAAAAAAATTGATAAAAAAGGAAATAAAACTATAAATAGAAATTGAGAGACTAAAAACAGTTGTAGAAAACCCTGAAATTTACTGAAACTTTAGTCACCCAATAACGTTGTTATTACACCTGTGGAGTCGCCATTTGTTAGTGTGAAATTTCTTAGAAGGTGTACCAAAAATGCTTCACTTAAGTCACTAGGTGACAAGCTGCCCTAACAACAATGTGTGGTTGCTTACGATTTAGATCTGCAATAAAAAGTGAAAAAACGACAACAAAAACATATACGATCAATAATAGCAAACAGAAGTAAAGATATCCAATGCAATAACCCAAATGGAAAGACTTTAATTGAATAAATTATTTATTGATAACACCTGGAGAAGGAGATATACAAAAAGGGTTTGCAAATCCCCCTTTGTGGGATGGGTCCTTTGATGTCCTTGATGCTTCAGTAATTAATCTTCTCTCTCAATGTGTGAAAAACCCAAAACAATGTGAATAACTCAAATGGAAGATCAAAAGAAAAGAGACGATAATGGTGACGATGATAATGATCATGGTGAAGAATGAATGGAAACCCCTCATATTTATAACAAAGTTTTAAGTTAATCTCGAAAATAGAGAATAATAAAATAATATAAGCCAAATCAAGATCTAATTGTTAGGAATGCTTTATTATATTTTTTGGAGAGGGAAAAGATCTTTAAAATAGTTAAATATCTTTATTTAGAAATAATTAACAAATAGAACTATTTTTATCTATTTCGCGAGGATTAAGAATGGTGTGAAATTGAAATAATTATTAGATAGTGATTTAACAATTATTCAAATAATAGAAATAAGGAATAATAAATAAATAGTGATTTTTTTAACTATTCCTAAAGGATTTAATCAAATGTGAAAAGGAATAATTATTTAAACAATGATTTAATAATTATTCCTAGAGAAAACTAAATAAATAACTATTTATCTAATTATTCTCATACGTTTTTTTATTTTAATCAAAAAATAATTTAATAAAAGTGGTTTATTAAATTATTTTCCACAGTGAAGGTGATTTTCCTATGGTAAAATTAATCCTACATGGTGTATTTCGATCCACCTATTTAGAAATGGATAGGTGATCATTTTTGGGTGATAACAACTTGGGTAAATGTGGGATGAGGGTGCTATAGAGTGGTATTAGAGCATGGTTCACCCCTTGGACTGGATGAGATGTGTGTGCTGTTCATGCATTCATGTCGGTTACACGTGTTTTAATAATCTTGTGGTCTATATGCTTGTTGCATATGCATGGTGTTGGTCATGGTTGTGGTGATGTCGCCATGTGAAAGAGGATGTTATTGTTGTGAAGTGTGTCGCCATGAGTGTATGATTGGTTACATATTGTTTATGCTTGTGCGTTGTTAGTGTACAATTATATGGTTGTTGTCGCCATGCATGAGGTCATGGTATGTGTAGTTGTTATGGTCATGCATTGGTGACTGGACTCTAGCTTGAATGATGGTTACATGGTTATATGCTTGTTTATTATATGTATATATGTTGGTTATATGCTTGTTTATTATATGTATATATGTTGTCATGATTATGTTATACATGTATTACACTGATTGGTTGATATTGTAGATGAGATATCCTCCTCAAATTTAGCTAAGTTACGTGGGTTTGCTGTGATTTGCTTTAGCTGACATAATCCTTGCAGGAAAGAGATTAGAAATGACTAGCAAGATGGTAGACTACAAAGACACTCCCTATGAATCAGATGAGCAGCGTGGTGTTGGGCACTCTTTTGACCTAGCATACATGTTGAGAATATTGAAGGAAGAAATAAGTAGTTGTAAGGCAGACATTGAAAAAATCATGCAGCCACAAGAGAAACAAGTAAAGGTTAATGCAATACCCCTTTAGAGTTTGTTATGAAACCAGCTCACAAAAATATAGAAAATATAGATCAGCGACTTAGAAATCAGCCTCTTCGAGGGGGCAACCTCCTTTACATTATACAAATGAACAATTCTTGGATGATACAAATGACAAAACCTCCTTTATATATATAGGAGTCTAAGGGGTCACAATATAACCAAAGCTGACCTAACAATAATAATATAAGGGCACAAAAATAACAATAGTGGGCTTCTATGGGGCACAATAATAACAATAAGGGATACGATGACAATAGTAATGGGGGAATCACCAGTATTATAGGGACCTAACATGCCCCTCTCCTTCAAAAAAGTGTTTTTTTCAACGCTTGGTAGTTTTGGATGCTTCTGTATAAAATTCTCATCCTCCCATATGGAATCTTCAATGGGTAAGTTCTTCCACTTGATGAGATACTCTGAAATTGATCGATTTCGTACCTATCGAGTTCTTGTTTCTTTGACTACTTTAGGTTCCAATATGATGTTTCCTTCCTCATCAAGTTCTGGCAATATTGTTTGAACTGGGAGCTTGTCACCTATAACCTTATTTAAGCATGAAACATGGAAAACTAGGTGCACTCGGGAAGCTGCAGGAAGCTCCAATTTGTATGCCATAGTACCTATCTTTTGCAACACCTTGTACGGACCATAATACTTTGGCGACAGTTTATTATCCTTCTTAGCTTGCTTGAGGTACATTTGTTTATATGGTTGTAGCCGTAGGAATAACCAATCACCAACATCAAAACTTCTTTCGATGTGATGTTGATCTGCCTGCTGTTTCATTCTATTCTATGCCAAGGTGAGGTTATCCTTTAAGAGTTGGAGAACTTGTTGTTGATGCTCGATGTGATCTTCCACTGTTTGAACCTTGGACTTTTCTCTTAAATATGATGTGATGGATGGTGGATGATATCCATAAAGTGCCATAAATGGGGTCATTTTTGTTGCAATATGGAAGGAAGTGTTATACCACCATTCAGCCAAAGGCAACCATTTGACCCATTGTGTCTATTTATTAGATACAAAGCAACGAAGATATCCTTCCAAACATTTTTTTAATATATCAGTTTGCCCATCAGATTGTGGATGATAGTATGAGCTATGAGCAAAATGAGTACCAAAACAAGAAAATAATTTTGTCCAAAAATTTCCAGTAAAAATGGGATCTCTGTTGCTTACAATAATCTTTGGGTTACCGTGTAGCTTTTGAATTGTTTCCATAAATTCAGTAGAAACAATACTCGCTTTAAATGGATGAGATAATGCACAAAAGTGTGCATACTTAGTAAGTTTGTCAACTACCACCATGATCACACTCTTTCCTTCGGACTTGGGTAAACCTGTGATAAAATCCATTGAAAGCTCCTCCCAATGTTGGATTGGAATGGATAAAGGTTGTAATAGAACTTGGGTCTTAATTGTTTCAACTGTATTTTGTTGGAAAACCAAACATTCTGCCACAAGCTTTTGAATATTGGATTTAAGGCCATCCCAAAAAAATTCCTTCTTAACCATGTGGTAAGTTTTTAGAAATCTTGAGTGCCCTCCTAAGGGAGAGGTGTGCAATTCCCTAAGAATCTTTTGTTTGATTTGGGAATTCTTACATAGGTATAACTGATCTTTGTAGCATAACGAATCATTTTCCCATCTAAATGTACCAGATGTACTAGGATCTTGTTGTAACTTTTGAATGAGTTCCCACACTTCTTCGTCATTCTTCCATTCATCCCTTGCTTCGTTTATCCAATCTGGTTGGATAATAGAAATGGCGCAAATAAATGCTTCCACATCCTCATCCTTTCTTGAGAATGCATCTTGTTGGAGAGGTAAATCCCCTCTACGGATAGAGGCGATCCCTACTAGCCCAATAGGGGTCTAGCAACAATCAATCAATGCTACTCTGCAAGTTCCTAGTTGTAATTAACAAGTAGGTGAAGGACACTTACTTGGATTCCAATGCTATGTTTGATGAAGAGATGGTCCTCTCGCTCTTTCGCTCCAGCCGATCACAATCCTCCACTATCTTCGTGGACGGACACCTGCACAAGCAAAGAGAGAACAAACACAAGCGTAAAATCTACTAAAAACAACTATACATCAGTCAGGAAAGATGTAATTCACATTGATCATTCATAAAACAAATGGAAATGGAACCATAACAGTAGTCATCTATCTTTATTAATCAGAAATAGAGTAAGGTACAACCAAAGTCCTGACGCTGAGTCCTTCTCTAGAGGGTCCAGCTAGCATGTCTCATCAGCATTCACCTTTGAAGTAGATCTCCCAAGTCAAAGAGGTCTCTCTCTCACATACAAGGCAACAAACTCATAACCTTCCTCAAGCTCTATAGCAATCCTCACACAACACACCAAATGCCTACAAAGAGCAGCACTAATGCACTAAGAATTCCTCTATGTCAAAGTCTATATGTTCCAAACTAGCTGCTCATGGCAATGGTGGAGGCTTATATAGGAGAAGGAGTCCCCATGAATAGTGAAAAGATGAGCTTTCCCCCAAGAAAAGTGGGTGACCAGGCGAACAGACATGCCAGAGAAAGGATGGCGACCTTTACAAAGCTAACAGCCAAGTCTGGAGTCATCTGGAAGGCTGGCTGTTAGAAAAAACTCGCCTAAACAGGATCAGCGCGGGTGCAAAACTGGGCTGGCGCGCTGGCATCGCAACTCAATTACAGAAGAGGTCCGGTCAGCGCAAACTGATACAAGCGGGGGGTGCGCTGTTTATGAAATTCGACCAGCGCGGAAAACCCGTGTGCTTCCGCGCTGGAAGCGCACCAGTTACACTATCATCCGCCAGTCAGCGCGGTTATTTTAGGAACAGTCGCGATGATCCAATAAAATTAGGCAAAGAGGGTTTTTAGCCATTTCAGAGAGCATGAGCATGGTGGTTGCGATTTTATGACACAGTAGGGAGACTGGCAAGGTGACAGTGACATTTTACTGTGTAATAGGGGAGATTGTTGGCATTATGTTTCTGGTATGGTTATATGTTACAGATGTTGTACTTGATGGCAACACCCATGGCATGGCTCTCAATATA
>APFE030726329.1:13103-33884 GCA_000404065.3 Pinus taeda | reverse complement strand
AATATTTTCGAAAGAAAGAATCAAAGCATCTTGTAACACCTCACCTGTCACATTTGCTTCATGATTGTTTTCTTGCTGTGCATCTCCTTTTTCCCTTCCGAGATCTATAGTCTTTCTTTAGATGTCCTTTCTTTCCGCATTTCCAGCACACTATCCACGATCTGGACTTGGATCTTCCTTTCCTTGATTTACTGCGATATACTAAGCTCTTTCCTCTTTCCATTTTTCTTCCCCTAGACTCTGCACTCAAAGCATTTCTCGATGTCTCACTGGAGCTTTTCTGTCGCATTTCGTCGCTAAGGATAACACCGACAACATCATCAAACTTTAAAGTACTAGATCCAGAAACTGAGTTACTAATGGCCATTACTAAACCATTCCAATGTTCTGGCAATGAGCACAAGAATAACAGAGCTCTAACTTCATCTTTAAAGTTTACCCCTACAGAACTCAAGTGATTTGTAACTGTATTAAAATCATTTAAATGGTCTGCAACAGATCCATCTTCTAACATCTTCATATTAAATAACCGTTTCATAAGAAATACCTTGTTTGAGGCCAAGGGTTTTTTATATAGTTTCGCCAACGCCTGAATCAAACCCTCTATCATTGTTTCCTTCGAAATATTGAAGGCAACAGACACTACGAGGCACAATTGTATTGTTCTGAGTGCCTTTCTATCGAGAAGGTTCCATTCTTCATATGTCATAGCCGTCGGCTTCTTTGTTTTTCTGCTCAATGGTAGGTACAGATCTTTCTGATACAGATAATCTTCCATCCGCATCTTCCACAATGAGAAGTTTTGGCCGTTAAATTTCTTGACCCTAAACTTGCCATCTTCCACCATTTCTCCCACTCGAACCAGGGACCCTTATCTCCTGTGAGTTTGTCAGCCAAATAGACCTTTAGCTCTGATACCAGTTGTTAGAAAATTATATATTACAGAGCAATGGAACACATAGAATATTGCAGAAATATAAACACAAAAAATGCATAAAACCAGAGAGACACAGATATACGTGGTTCACCCGATTTGGGCTACGTCCACCCCGAACAGCCAATCCTTCCTTTCTATTATCTAGCAAAATGAAGAGACACAACCTACATCAGATCCGTTGTAATATTCTCTGTTTTCTCTCACAGTCTCACCTCTCAGTTTCTCGCTCGGAGAATACACATCTATTACACAGCCTCAATACAATGCCCTCATACAAAGAGAGGGGTTGCCTTCTAGGGCAAAAAACCCTAAACTAAACATAAGTTCTACCATCAGATCATCCGCCTAATGAACGGCCTAGATTGACTAGAAATTACTATACTTTTACAAGGTAATTTTACATTTGTTTTTAGCTTTGGGGGCGCTGCCCCCGAACCCCCATGGGGGGGACAAGCCTCCCCCCCACACCCCCCCGTGTGGAGGGGTAAACAAACTTCCTGGGGTATACATCCAACTGAAACAAAGACCTCTAAATAATCATGCTCCACACCCAACAGACATATACCAAGAAAACTTTACTTTAGCTCCACCCTTTGTTACTTGACTTAAGGGCCAAGCGATATGAGAGAACCAAAACAAGAACCTTTGGTAGAAGTTAGCAAGACATAAAAAGTTATGGAGCTCCGTTAGAGTTGTTGGGGCTAGCCAATCCTAAATGGCTTGGATCTTCGCTAGATCCACATACACCCCATGTTCATCCATGATGTAACCCAAATATTATATTCTTTACATACAAAATGGGCATTTTTCTAGATTGGCATATAATCTGTGTTGTCAGAAGGTGATTAAGATCTATTATATGTCCCTCAAATGTTTCTACCCAGGTTTTTCTAAGGATGAGGATGTCATCCAAATATAAAACCATAAAAGAGTTTATAAACAACCATATAATATCATCCATCATCCTCATGAATGTTGTTGGAGCATTAATGAAACCAAAGGGCATGACCAACCACTCAAAAAGGCCTTATTTATATTTGAAGGTTGCATTCGTGATTCATATTGGATCATTATATTGTTTGTCAACCATCTTGATGTTTTTAGAGTGGAAAAAGTAGAGAATTAGCTCACAGGACCATTTTTACCAGTGAGACATAGTTTGGCAAATTGGGTCTAAAACCTTCCAGGAGTAGTTTGAGGCATCAAATGGTGATTTTTCCCCCGGGGTGGGGGGTGGTAAAACTTTGTCACTTAATTTTGGAAAGTGTTTGTGTTATTTTACACATAGACCTTTCCAATGACATGAGAATCAATTCGATCGAAATTTGTATGCAAAAGTTATGCCACTCAAAATTTGACCTTCCTGTTATGACTACCATAATTAGAGAGGATGTCACGTCAACCCCAATTATTCATGGAAAAGGGGATAGCCACATGATCATGAAGAATAAGAGTCTAGAAAAGTTGATATTGTAACTCTAGTTATGATTTTAAGGAGTCAAACTTAACCACTAGTAGGCTATCAGGTTGTGTTATAATCGGGGCATTAGGAGGAAAAGGGGTTCCATTCTATTCAACTGCATTTTGTTCCATAAATGAGTATAGTAGCCGAGAGTGGATAGGGACAGAGAAAAAAGAAAGGATTTATGCATTGTAGCGGCCTACAAGCCACAAGCTTCACTTCTATGTACTTACATCCATTTTCCATTGAGAGAAAGAGAGCAAAGCAACCTTACCTTTCAAGTTTTATCTCAAAAGTGTTTCCCAAGTTATATTTTATGTTAATTTGTGGTTTGTGAGTTTTATTTCACTATTATCTATTTTATGCATAACTATAATTTTTACACATACACAATAAACAATAACTTACATATCCAAAAATATAAGGATAAATAAACCCTCATAGTGTATATTTTAGATTTTAAGCACATTTTTTATCAGATATGTTGTGATGAACTATCTAGTGGAATACCCATGGAAGTTTACAGATCATGTTGGTATCAGAGTAGGTTTATTTGGGTATATTGTGGGGAGTTTCAAGGGATCTATATTCGTTAATTCAAAATTCACAAAACCCCAATCATGGCTGACAAATATGTGAATAACTCTCATGATCCCGTAGACAAGAGGGTTGCACGGCTGTAAGAAAAATTTGTAGACATAAACTGTAATATGTGCCTGCTCATTACGGCCCTGACCAATTAGCTCAGGCTATTTGAAGAATACATGGGTTCTAATGTAGAAGTCTGATTAGAAGGGGGATTAGGATATTGGGAAGAAATAGAGAAGAAGTTGAAGAAAGAACCCATAAAATATCAACCCAATTCGAGTGTCGTGAACCACTAATAGTCCCTATTCAAAATTGAAGCAAAGATTGATATCAAGCCATATTAACGTGAGATTGACACTATGAATCTAAACCATTATTTTTAACAATTATAATTTATTTTATGTTCATCATATAGAGGAAGAACAAAACATTTTGTTTTCTTGACTAAAATTAGAGGGTCATGCCCTGACCTAGTGGGAAATCCATATAGAGACCTTGAGGTTGGAGGGAGATCCTCTAGCGACTAAGTGGGGGTATTTCAAATCCCTCATAAAGTCATAATTTTACCTTATTAGGCATGTAGAGGACCAATGGATCTAGTGGAACTACATTAGGTAGAAGTAGGGGCAATCTGTATTGGAGTACAAAAAAACTTTTAGAAAGATGGCCATAATGTTCTGTATCTCCCCAAAGAACCAAAACATACTCCTCAAGTATCTGGGGGGTTTACATATCCCTTACCATACTCCCTTTTCAAATTTCCATTACCCTTCTTTTCTTGTGACTTGGACTAGTTATCTTGAGGTTGGCCCTCTTTGCTCTATCCGTTGTTTAGCAAGCCTGGGCCACCTTTTCCAAGCTTCTATTTTAGTATATTTATAGGCCCAAATTCTTGCTTATTCCTTTGCTTCAATTTCTACTCAATTTTCATAGCATGTCGATAAGAGGCTCCTAGTGAGGAGATGTCCAAGAAATCTATCTTCATTGGGATGTAATTGTGTAAACCACTATGATACTTCATAATGAAGTGACACTCAAAGTCTCTAATAACCATCTTTTAGCATAAGGTATGGAAAATATTGGTGTACTTTGGCACCATCTTATCTCTTTCTTATTGTAGGGTTGTCTATATCGTGTGTTGGTCAACATCATACAAGGTAGAATTCCTCCTTAAGGGAATAAAAAAAAGTTTCCCATGTGAGTCCTACCTTGAATATAGTAGAGTCATATTCATCATGTCTCTTCTAGTAACCTTCCCACCAATCTTTGACATGGGGAAGTGTTTTTAGGAGCGTAAAGGTGATCTATTCATTGTTGGATTTTTTTTGGAAAGAGTAATAACCCTATAATAGATTCAATAATTTCTCCAAAGCATTTGCATCTATTTGGACTTGAAAGATGGGGATATCAAAGTCAACTTATACATTTAATGGTGTCACACCTCTAAAATTGCTGATGGTTGAAGGCTCTTTAGCCATTGTTTGAGGTCATTAAAGGATTTGAGAATTTTTTTCCATCATCTCATTTTGCTATTGCACAAGTGCTTCCTTGAAAAAACAACTTGATAAGATCTCCTACTCCATCACCTCTCTTTTATTTCACCACAGAAGGATGCTTGGGTTGGAAAAAATGCTCATTTTCAAGTGAAACTAGCTCTCGACCCAACTCTTAGTACCCTGACCTCGTCAAGGACTTGCACCGAGAAACAAGAAGGAGAACATTTCTCTCATACCACTGGTCTAAGTTGTATAAGGAATGAAATGAAAGTGAGAAAGAAAAAGAAACACAAACAAAAACACAAATAAATATAATAGAGATCACAATAATATAGTGAAAACCCAACTTCTTTTAATAAATAAGATAACACGGTATTGTTGAACACAAATTGGCTATAATTGTGGTAGTTATATTTGAAAAGAGAGAGAGATATTGGTTACACATATTCGTAAAATCTATTACAAGAGGATGAAAGAATGGCATTTTAACATAAATAAACAACCTTAGAAGTGTATAATCATAACCGTAGAAGATGAAGTGCCAAAAGGTTTGTAGTTCTTAAGGTGGTTAGTTGGTACATCAAGTTCCTAGGGGTGCAATTTTTGCATACAATCTCCATTTTGGGTGCAAAATAGCTCAGTGGAAATAATTATTCAAGGACAGAAACTTTTGACCAGGGTGAAGGTATGCTATGGCATTCCTTATTCCCCAAAATTTCAAAAAATCTTTTTTTTAGGGTTCAAAACAACTGCAAATGTTTGGGACCCAAAAAACCATAGAAAAATTTCCAAGAAGATGGAGAACCATTGAGTCATGGAAGCGGTGGGTGGCCACCAATATGTACCTATATTAGGTATAGACTAAAGAGTTTGATAAATCAATGCAAGAAAAACAATACTAATAAAATCTAAAACCTAAAAAATAACAATCCATGGACAAAAATACACAAATATTTACCTTGGAGACCCTTAACTAATAAAACCAACCAACTTAAGAGCCATAACTCTCTTTTTCTCCTTATGTTAAGGACATTATTTACAATACAATATATAGATGATCCATGACATCCAAAACCCTAATTAGTTAACTAAATTTATATTACATCCTTAATTCCTTAAACATAAGTAATATATGATCACTACAAGGAAAACACCTTGTAGTAGAGGTTTTTAATGTTACAAGGTTAGGTAAAATTTTCAAGAAAACCCAGGGCAACTTATGTCGTTTGTAGCGAAAGTTTTAATGGATTTTTATTTTAACTAAAAAAAATTGGTGGGGGAAGTTTGCTTATTTCTTTATTTCCAGTGCTCGTTCTATAAACACACAATGGTGTGTTTTGAGTTAACTCACAGTGATGAATTGCAGAAATCAAAAGAACTAGTGCTATTATAATTATTACACATTGCAATCACCTATTTTTCTTAATGACGTGACAATGCCAGTATAATTTGTTACGTACTGCATCATTTTTTTTTACAACACATCAATGTTTATAAAAATTCTTTTTTTATTTATTTATTATTATTATAAAAATTGTCATGTTCGTACACCTAAATACAACACCGAGGCATATTTAGCTTTGTATTGTATGTATAACAACATCAGTTCCTATATTATCATGTGCACTAGAGAAACGTGAAAATGAAAAAACTTTGATGTGAGATGTTAACGCCATTCTCTGCTACTAAGGATAGATGCATATATCTATTTAAAGAATTGGTGCAGAAGTTTCATAAAAACACATAATTTCAAATTTTTTTGGCACACATTGTTTAGTAAGTTCAAAATGATACTAATATGTATATATTTTAATGAATTGTTTTTAAAATAAAATATCAAGCAATCATCTCAAAATTAATTATTATTATTATTATTTATCTTAGTATATTTTATATTTAAATTAATTGTGTTTTGAATATAGTGATTATATTAATGTGTTATCCAACAAATTACTTCTCTATTATTTGGAACAATGAAAATTATCAAAATATTAATTAATTAAGAAAACAACATTTTACAGTGTCGAACAATGTAATAAAATAAAAAATAAAAATAAAAACAATTTTATTATATATGAATTAGGGACTCACCTTCATGCAAAATGGGACAACATAAAGATCTACAATAGTCAAAATGTAGCCAATGTCTAATGGTTACACTTATTGGAAACATGTTCTCATGCAATAGTAGGGAAAATTCGAGTACATAAAACAAAATCCATGATTTTCATATACAAATATTCCAAAGCACATGAATTGGAGTAACATTCAATTATATTGATTGTCATTCCTCATTTGAAATATTGTCATCGCTCGAATTGTGTGCATACCTCACATTCTCATCACTTGTCGATGATAATGTACTTGGGTTATTTAAACATATGTTTTATTGATTGACTTGTTTTGAAGTTCCATCTCTTCATGTCTATCTACAAACATAAAAATAAAGTGTAATAAGTATATTGACATAATTTATATAATAGAATATACATGATTGCATAGTGAAAAAACATAATATCCTAGAAGAAGGTATCTCAAAAACAATAAACATTCTTTCAAAACTATGTGCAATATCATTTTTCTAAATCCGTGCCATTGGCTTTACTCCATACTTTCTTTCTTGCTTGTTTAATATGTCACATAATCTTTTCTATTCTATTATAGTCCTCCTATTGTTGTTGAATGATCTTGCATACCTTCTCATATTGTTTCCATTTTATGTTGATTTTTGAGTAGCATCGGATGTGCTCTAGCTTCGAAATTTTGTGGGGGGGCTAGAACACATGAGATCTCCAAGACCCATAAATCGTTTGGTGAAATTCCACCCGGATTGTATTTTATTAAAATAATTAATATTTTTAATGGGGTTCTTAAGTCTAAACTTAGGAAAATTAAAACATTAATGGGTATTAATGAAAATATGGGTGAGAAGCTTCTAAGAGATGAGGATCAAGTCTAATTTAATCTTAGACATTTATTAGAGACTTAATCTCGGCCGTTAATTTCTCAATAGAAAAAGTATGAATGGATGCTTGGGGTCAGTTGGAGGACACACACAGAGAGATTGAGGAAATTGATTATTTGAGGTGAGAAGTTCTTAGGAGGGAAATCGATTGGGGAGATCTTGCAGCTGAGGGTTAGTGATAGTTCAAGAATACATGCAAAGAGGTAGATTGAAGCTTGTGGAGGCAACACAATAGCTATGAGAGCTGACGTTGGGCCAGTCTGGGCCCACGCAGCCTTGGCGTAGAGCCAGAAGGGATAGCGCAAAGGGAGAGAGATGCCTTCCATGTAGAGTGAAAGAACTGCCTGAACAACTGGGGAAAGCTGACACAGTGGGTAGAAGAGCTAAAACAGAGCCTCAAAGAGCTCCATGCAGGCCCACATAGTTACTGCGAAGGGGCAGTGCAGTTGTAGTCGGGGCCAGCCAATTTTGCTGTCGGAACAACCAGAATCTGCCGGGTGAATTGAGGTAAAACTCATTCAGGTTTTCCGCCATTGTATTTCTCTATCATTGGTTTTTCGGGAGGGCAACCAACATTTGTATTCAAAACTTTTGCTTAATAATAGGAAACCCTTAGAGCTGCTGCATCGGTTTTCCCGCATTGAGTTTTTCCGGGGACTATTGTCCAAAAATAACTGTGTTGATGTGATTGATTCTTGTGCTTGTATTTCACTGTTCTTTTCTCTATGCTATTATGTGACAACTGCAGTAGAATTTACTTTCATGTTTACTGAAGGATTTTGTAAATAACTTATTTGGCGGGCCTAGCTTAATCTTCCCGCCTAGCAGAAGACGGACGCTCTGGACTGCAGAAGCTCAAAGGGGAACGTTGAGAAGGGGAGTAGAGGGCCCAAAGCCTCGGGCCGCAGAGCAGCAGGGGCGCAGAGGCACCGAGACGCGGCTAGGGTATCATAAACCCAATGGATTATTGATATAATAGTCCCAAGTATTTATTATTATTATTATTATTATTATTTTAATGACATTAATTGATGTAAATAATTTGAATGTTTTAATTCTGAACCATTACACGTACCAGATTTCTATCAACAATCAAATTGTCCCAACAAAGTGACTCACAACAGTTTGTTAAGAGCATTTTAGAGCTTCGGTCTTCCCCAACAAAAATCATGCAAGTAGCCAGGGTCCTAATAAATTGACTTTGCAATTAGAAGGGGCTTCCTAGTATGTAATTCCATGATCAAGTTTAATAAACAATTGGATTTGTTTGTTGTTATGAATTTTATTTGTATTGGCTAAGTTGCTACTGTGCTTGAAGAAATTTCTTACAAGTTAAATGTAGTAATATTGTTGGTATTTGCTTCATATTTAATTAACTTCAAAGGGCTTAAAGAAATATATGCGTGCAAAATATTTGACAAAATATCTGAATAGTAAAAAATTAAGAAATTACTAGTTAATTATAGTAGAGAACATTACATAACTATTATCCAACACACTAGCCAGAAAAGAGTGTTTGCTTGACATTTCAAGCATTAATATTTTCCTGATATTCTTATAATTATGCACTCTCTTTTTCACAATCAATAACCCTAATTTTTCTTCTAACTAAAAATTATAAAAAAATAAATTATAAATAAATATTTGAATTTAATAAAATTTATTTTTTCTAAATTAAATATTCTTATTTATAAAATATTAAAAAAAATTACATTCTTAATAATATATAATATTTTAATTTGAAGTAATTTATGTTTATAATTTAATATAGGTTGATTATAATGATAATATATATTAAAATTTGTATCAGAGTAAAACTCAGTGTTCATAACTATAATATTTTTAAAAATTATAAATAATAATCAATTAAATATTGTCGAAGTGTGTAGTAAATTGTATTTCTTTCATAATTTGGGATTACAAGATAATGTTGGAGAATCTTAAATTAGTCTCTCACTCGAAAGACCTAATCATGACCATACTATAAAATAAATTCTCCGTAGAGAGATACAAGATAATTGAGTGACTAGAAAATCAAAATTAGACATACATTACAAAGTAACAGGCCTATCCGGTTGAAAAGAAAATAATAAGAACCAAAACCAAGAGTATAAGAACATGACATATAAAAAAGCATAAGGATCAGAGTCCACAATAGTAAGTTGGATAGGGTCCTTGTTGTCTCCAACAGTATTCCCCTTCGAGGGAGGTATTGTGAGGTGTTGTTCTACGCACTCCATCTATCGGTCCATGTCCTTTATATGATGGTGCAGATGCTCGAGAGAATTGAGGATATCTGCTCGATTCTCATGTCGATCCAATAGAGTTCGACCGAGGAGGAATTTCATATGCCAGTACAGGTCAACTATCTGCATGTACTAACTGCATCTGCCACGAGTGTATCTAGTGTCCAGTACCCAATTTTCCAACTTAGCAAGGACCACAATGTTTGAGAGGTAAAGTCTATGGGAGGAGCCTTAACCCTCAACACAAGTTATATTTTCCTGAATGGGCCCTAGTGTGAGGTCATGATAACGGGAGGTTGCTTCGTCCAATTGATGATACATACACAAACTGGCCATGTGGGCCCTCTCTTGATAAGAGGTTGCTCCTTGTGCACCCACGCTCGCTGATGCGACATAGGGGAAGGGTCGGGGTTACTAAATGGAGCAATTACTAGAGAGCGGGATGAAATGACAACATAAGCTTTAGGAAGAAGCCACATCACGAGAGCAAAGAGAAGAGAGTCAACGATGATGGAATGACCACCATAGGGAGCTAGCTACCACACATCTAATGACAGGGAGGATTGTAATAGGTAAGCGGTAAGAAGTTTGAGAAAAAACAAGACTAGGGTAGAGGTCGACAACTAGGGACCAAGGGGAAGAACAACAATTGAGCACAAGGATGAGCTAGGGATTCAACGAAAGGGAACACACAGGGGTCAAGAGAGGAACAAGGGATGAGGAAAAAGAAGAAAATCCAGAGGTGGCCAATGATCCAAACGGATACTAGCGAGAGAGCTCTCGGGGATCGAATTTTGTGACATAACAGATGGAAGAAGAGAATTCTAAACACTGGAGCTACAAGGAGTCTCGTCAAGCTACCAAAGGTAAAAGTATTCAAAATGGAAAGAAAATGATAGAGAAAAAGGAAATATACCATCCACATTGCATTGTTGTTGGATAGGAGGTTGTGCTCGTTGTATTGTTTCCTTGGAGTGACAAAAGTACAACTTGGGAAATTGATGTTTCCTTAACCAAAGCTCCAAATAATTAAGCATAAGCAGGTTGCATTTGGAATTGATATATTCCACGGATATAACAACAGGTAGAGAACTCTCCTGCATTGTAGTGTCTCATAAAGAATAAACAAAGCAACGTAGAGCCATGTTTAAGTGCCACTTATGTTGGAGAACATAAGCGAGCTCGCATATGGCAGATGAAATGTTTGAGCGACCACCATGGGCTAATTGCGTACTAGACTAAGTGATGGTTGACATGCTTTGGCTCAAAGAAATTAAACTTACACGGGGGCATGGTGCCATGTCTCTTGGTCCTTGGGCCAGGTGAGATGGAAACAATGCCCTCCCCCAACTCTCCTTTTTATCTCGAAAAACACCCCATCCATGGCTGAAGTCTCTTTGAATACATTGCCTGCATATATTTTTGTGTGGGGAATCCATCAACTGGCTCCAATTGAATGACATAGGAGGGGAGGAGTCTAGACAACCATAATTTGCAAGCAAGTCAACAAGTTAATAAATTTATATTAAAAACTTACATACTTTGAAATAAAATATAATATTTGAAATTTGAAATAATTCAAATTTATAATTTAAATATAGGTTGGTTATAAGATATAGTATATATTAATTTTTTTATCAGTTTAAAAACTAGCACAACCATAAAACTTAAATGGCTAGTAAACGCCAATAGATATCAAAACACTTTGCTCATGATACATCTTCATAAGTAAAGTTTTTAAGTTAATGTAAATATATTGAACTAAGTTAATCTTGTAACAAATGAGACTTTTTTTATTAGAGATATTAAATACAAAAAATTTAAACATTGTTGAGTAGAGTTTTGTCATATACATGGTGAAACAATGTCCCTAAAAGTTTTACAAAATTCTAAATTGAATTATATTTCTCGCTCCAACGCTAACATAATATGTTGATTTTGTGTTTCACCTTATAAGTTATCTTTTACTTGTGATTGTTATTTATATAATATACAAAAATGGTACGATTATAATGCCATGTTATGAGGTTGGTTGAGGGTAAATATTGTTTATCCTTAATATCAAGGCATGTTGTTAGGACATTCTTGACATGGATCCCTTCCAACTAAGTAATCTAGATGCTTTATGGTTGCCATAGATCGCAATTTAAATTTGGCATAGGGATCCCCTCAAGATTGTCTTTTGACATCAAGGTACAATGATTGAATAAACATTTGTGGAGTGGAGGTTACTTGAGTTGCTTATTCCAAATAGATTTGACAATGAAAATACCACTTGCCTTTGAAAAAGACAGTGTATGAGGTGAACTTTGTTGAGTAGGAGGTGAGAATTTTAAAAACTTGTACCTCCAAACGCTTGAAGCACAACATAGCTAATAGAAAATCAACATCCAATTATGGAAAAGTGAAAATTATATGCTTGATAACCATTTATTTTCTTCCCATGGGGAATTTTGTTGTGAGAAGTACATCAATGCTTTGTTTTAGAATTACCATAATTACATTGGTTTTATATGGTTTGGTATAATAAGCATCCACCATGATGACTCTAATTTTGTGACTTACTATCTTGAAAAAATAGACAATCCTTATTTTAATTGCATGTTTGAGTAATTAGACACATTGTTGCAAAAGAAATAATTAACTTCACAACTAATACATCTAATAATTGAATACACAATCAAAATGAATTTATGAGTTTATGGTAAAAAATATTCATAATTGAATACATCATCAATAAATCATAGAATAGATTTTTTTTGTATAGTACAAAGTTGTTGTTTTTTTTTTTATCAAATAAATTTGATATCAATTTTCAATCCAAAATTTAATTCATATAACTTTACCAAAGGTCTATGTGAAAAAAACTTGATATCTTATCTGGAATAAAGATACTAGTCTCCTAACTACCGATTTATGGCGAAATAAACATAAGATGGTCAGTACAAAAGTTTGTGCTTGATTCACAGTAATGATGGAGTCTTTATTCCACCATTGTTTTATCAAAAACAACATTCGCTAATTTAAATCTATATTAACCATGAGATATGCAAACATATATGTATTGATATATTAAATATCAATAGCGCAACTTCCTCTCTTGGGTAACATGAATCTCAATAACTCAACTTCCTCTCTTAAGTAACATGATTATAGTTCTAATTTAAAATGCCTCTAAAGAATGCTCTAAAGAATATGAAGTGAATCATAACAAGGTTGGTTGAAGATGAAGTTTAAACACAAATCATTGATGAGGTTGAATGGTTTTTTTTATTACATTTTAAAAAGGAAACTATTCTAAGTTAAAGATAAAGTTTAGATATAAATCATTAATAAGGTTGATAAATGCAAAATATACCTATTTATAAATAAATTAAATTCAATGCGTATATTGTATCTTTAAAATAAAAATTAAATTATTTATTTGGATTAGTTTTTATAAACAAAAGTAAAGTTAATTTTAAAGACAAAATGCAAGAATAAAATAAATTTTAATTTATCTAACAATTTCATTTTTTCATAATGATTACAAAGGTTTGGTATTGTGGCAGTTGAGTGTTTATGAAAATATGTAATAGATTGATTATTTATGGACATGAGTTATTTTAAGCTAAGCTTAAGGTTGTGGGATTTTCTTCAATAAGCTTAAAGTTATTTATTTGGATTGTTTTTTTAAAACAAAAGTAAAGTTAATTTTTAAAGACAAAATGCAAGGGTAATAACAAATATAAGAAATTTCAATTTATCCAACAATTTTTTTTTTTCATAGTGATTACAAAGGTTTGGCATTATGGTAGTTGAGTGTTTATGAAAATATGCAGTAGATTGATTATTTATGGACATGAATCATTTTAAGCTAAGCTTAAGGTTGTGGGATTTGTTTCAATAATGATTTATTTTCAAATTGTTTGGTCTTCAAATATTTTTAAGTTTTCAGCTTCTTGAAGATATATGACTTGTGTCTTTGATCTGATCCATTTGTGTCTATGTTTATCTTCAATTTTTATAGTTAAGTGTACAATTTTGGATCTTTAGAAGATTGCAACATGGTGAGCTAAACACGAGTTTTTGTACAATATATGATAAGCTAAAAAGTTTATATCTATTCACTATTCAATGTAGTAACCAATGTTATTGATGACAATGTATCACAACTTTTGTCATTATGTATACAACATTGGCACCAAATATTGCCTATTCAAATATTAACTAAACAAGTTATGAATTTTATGTGGGGTATGAGGAATTGATAAGTACATATCAATTGACTATTGTTGGAGTTATTGATGATTTTATATCAATAACTTTGACGTTATGTATATAAAATTAACAAAAAATGTTTTATTTAAACTAGAGAATAGTGGAAAAGGGACCCCCTTGCCATTGTGAACCAAGCTAATCCCATAGGTGCTACATCTAATGCATCCAATGCCTTCGTTATAATTAGATAGTTGAACACCTAGATTTTCTCTAAATCAATGATTAAGGTTTTTTTTCCAAGGAATATATTGTGAGGAACTCCTTGGTATTTCTTAGCATTTAGTGTCAAGGGCATATAGTGAGGCACACAACAAAGGTAATTTTGGGATTGACCTTGAAACCTCATATACGAAGTTCAATGCAGCCAACAACTAAAGCCATCCAATTGGGATATTGAGTCTTTTCATGTATATAGAATTCAATAACCTTACATATGCAAACATGTTGTGTTGGGTTTATAAGGGATTGTTACATGGATGCAAATGCATTTTGTGTCTCTGTACAATGTGGAGAAACCTACCTTTTGAGATTACTAATGCTGCACTTAATGTTGAGAAGTTTTTAAAGATCACAAGCCATGAACTTATAGTTGTAACATGGGGATGCATGTTCTACTAAACGATATAAAATTGATGTAATTAGGATTAGTTAAGGGGAAAATGTTGATGTTCTTCTCACCACCAAACAACCTATGGGAAAAATAATATGAGATTTCTTGAACATATAGTACTCTTCTAGTTTGCAATAATTTGTTATATTTACCATAATCCATGTTGCATTTCAAGCCTTTAGCAATAGAAGCGCTAGAACTCTCACCTCTTATTGGTGCTCATTTGGTCCACCTTAAGCATCATCTTCTTTAAAGTCAAATAAAATTTTCCCTCTCAAATCTAGTTTGAAAAATAGCATTCATTGTACTTGTAATACTTATTCAATCCTTCACCCTCTATCTAAAAATAACTCTAAAACACTATAACACCAAACCATTATGATAACCATAAAATTTAATATAATAATAATCATATACCAATAATTACTAACAAAAAAAGACATGAAAAATATTATCTTAATCTAAAATATATTAAAACCACTCAACAAAAATTAAAATACTACCCTATCCTAATAACCAAAAAAACTTACCCATCTAATCTTTTAAATAACTAAATATAATCATATAATATCTTTATAATAGAATTAACCAAATATAAACATATAATATCTTTATAATAAAAATACCCATAAACACTCGATAACTATGAACACTTTTCTACCTAGATCAATACACAAACCCAACCAAAGCCAAATTCATATAAAGTACAAATGGTTCCTGCATAATCTTTTATATAAATATATAACTAGCAGTTGCACCAAGAGGTGAAAAGGAACGTCGAAAGGATAATGGGGAATGTGGAAGGTAATAATCAAGTAAGCCCCAAGCGACCTTTCATAACCATCCAACAACACTTCATCTCTCCAATGCTCCACCATTGAAGAGGATTCCACAACGGTTTTTGAGTCTGGTGGGCACAACAACCATAAGAATGGTTGAAGGGCTACCCGCTTGCCTCCAGGCCCAGTACCAGCTCTATCACCCGTCTCTGAGAAATATACAACTCTCATCTGAATAAGACGTAAACAGCGGATCATGGCATTTTCCGGCCAACCACTCCACATTCTCGGCGTTCCAATGCCTTTGTATTTCCATCAACACTTCCTCTCTCCAATGCTCCACCATTGAAGAGGATTCCACGATGAGTTTTGAATTCGGCGAGTGCAACACCCACATGAAGGGTTGAAGGGTTGTCTTCTTCCCTCTAGGCCCAATGCCAGCTTTGTCACCTGCATTTGAGAAATATACGACTCTCATCCGAACAAGACGCACATGACAGATCTTGGCGTTTGTTGTTCAACCAATCCACAATCTTAGCACCCTAAGGCCTCTGTATTTCGTTATCCCTGGAGAGATCAATCGCCATCCCGATTGCCTAGAAGGGCTTCCCTCCGGTGCCAAATCTCTCCATGTGTCAGACGTATTTTGGCTCCAACTCCGCAAAAGTATTATCAAGAATCTTGTTCGCGAGCTGCCTCGTGAACTCCATGTGCTACTCGACGTGGGTTCACACAAAGTATTTCTACCCACACAAAGTAGGATAAAATAAATAGGCAGAGTTGCACTGCACTGTTAGATTGATAAAGACAAAATTTTAAGTTGACTTTTCTCTGTCCGATTGACATCTTTAAAATTAAATGATATCTCAGAGAATAAATGTGATAAATATAAATTGTATCCTAGGATTTTGACTATTCCCAAACACTTAAACTAACAATCAATTGCATTGTCCTGCAAACCAGGCAAAAATAAATTTAGCATAAACCAGAGGGAAAAGTTTAATATCTTTAGATTTGGCAGGTTGCATTGATGATTTCCTTCAGTTTTTGACTAACCATATTATTTGTCGGAAACTACACACTAGATGACAACCCAAAAAATAGCGAATATGTATCATGGCATAACCCATGCAACAATTTTAAGCAAAGAGTTGGCATTAAAAGTGGAATTAGGTGGCGCAGCAAGACCAAGATGACACATGACTCTTATCTAGTGCGTCTTTTTCCCATAACATTTTGTCATAACATCCTATTCATTGGAAGACACTCTCTTTCTCTTTCCCTTGATTATGAATTCACTCGAGCTCTTCTCTTTTTGTTCTCTTACGAGTACAAATTTTTATTTTAAGCCTCTTACCACCATGCTTATTGTGTTGAGATGAATTTTCTGGATTAGGTTTTCCAATTAGCTCCATGAAAGATTTCATAATATTACTCTGAAGCAACATCTCCTCTTCCAAGGCCTTCTCAAAAGCACCACGATTGGAACCCTTAAAACTTTCCTTAGGTTGTGCAAATGGATCTACCCAAGCATAACTGCAGCTCCCATAAAAGCGAGCTAGAACTCCACCCTTAATTTGGTCGTTAAAAATGCAGTTTTGACTTATAGTTCTCTCATCCACAAGCTTTATAGGCCACCATGGAGATGAATCCATTTTGGCCCACATGAGTCTCCCTTGAGCCAAGCATTTTTGCTTCTAGAACTTGCACGACCCTACATTAATTCTACGATTCCTCTCTACATTGTTGCCTTTCATGAACGCTTGTTTGCATTTACTATAGCAACCCTTTCTCAAATGGTCTCAACTCTCAGAAAGCGACCAACAAGTTCATTCAAAAACCCTCAAAAAAAAAAATCAAAGGTAGCTGAAGAAATACCATGACAAAGTGACGAACAAATCAAGTTGAGAAGAGGTGGATCTGCTACTATATGTCAATTTGGAACCTGAAGTTTATTCAAAGGCACCAAGGACACCGCCCTCAAATTGTGACAAAGCATGAATGGTAGATGCATATTAATGCATAGGTAGAGGCGAGGGCGTCAATAGAGCCTACAAAAGGCCACGCGTTGAAGAGTCATATGGATTCGCCAAGAATGGTGGCATTTAGATGTTGAATGGCTAGATATGCAGAGGGAATGACGAAGAAGAGTGCTCATGTAAGAAGTGAATCTGGGATGTGGAAAGTAGTGGGTTGGTTCTAGGCTGCTACGTAGAGGCCATCACTATTGGTCATGCAGAAAAAGATGCAATGATCATCCAATAAAGTCGGGAGCCCTAACACTTCCATACGTTTTACATGTGATGGCGTGGTAGAGTAAAACAACGTAGGAAAGAGGCATCGTCTTGGAAGTCCGAGAAAAGGAGGAATCGTTGGGGGAAAAGAGTGTATCGTTCCACTATGAGAGCGCGCCAGTCATGTTTTGGTTGGTTGTCAAGATCTCCAACGTTCTTCGAGCAAGAAATGGTCTGCAGAGCGAAGGGATCTTCGCTATGACAATTGAATTGTGCAGGAACAGGGAGCAGCCTTGAATATAAAGACGTAATCTAGCGGTTGTGGGCTTGTGATTTGTGGCTATATTGTAACTATGGTATGGGTGAACCTGTTGTCAAATTGAGCCATGGAGTGTGTGGCCTATGAAGCGAAGGATCGGTGGAGCCTTGAACAAATAGTGAAGTGTTGTTTGAGTAGCATTAGAAAATGGAGTGTGGAACAACACTTGAGCGTGTAAAGCATAGAGGACCTGCTATGGAGCATAAGCATCTAGCTTGTGTGAGGAGCAGTCGTGTTAGCCAACATATAGGTTTCCTACTCGATGAAGGAGGATGAAAATGAGTGATTTTGATTGGCTGCAATGAATAGTGTTTGGACATACAATGCCTGCAAAGAGGATGCCTTTCGCATAATTACATATTTCCTTAAACCAATACATATCTTTTTATATTAAATAGTACATTATAATATTTTATATTGATGAAAATTGATTGTTATTATTATATCAAATTAACATTAAATATATTTTATTTGAAATGAATATTTTGATATTATTAATATTTTTTAAATATTATATGATAATTCTATATAAGTGTCTTTTTTAAATCAGGGTATAAACATATAATAAGCCCTAAGAGATAGCTCAATTGGTCAAGTTCATGTTGCTAAGTACCTTGTTAATTAGGAGATCATGGGGTAAAATCTCCTTGACGCCCTTGGGGTTAGGCCCCACTAGATAAGTTGGTGGGTAGATCCGTAAGTCGGTGGGTAGATCCGTTTGGGTGGATTTGCTTAGATTATTTTTTTTTTGTGAGGTTAGGTAGGTCCTCCTTTTCTATTTATATATAAGCAAACTAAAACCACATACAGTTAATAGGTGGCCTCAACTTGCCCAATGGGAAACCAAGTTTGTTGGCCATCGATGCATATTGTAAGCCATCCAGAAACGATAAGTTATCAGCCTTTCTACCCAAGCAATATATACATAACTATTTAAGAACCAGTCTATAGTCTTAGATATCATAAGCATGCATGTAAAAGAAATCTAGATGCTAAAAAACAAAAAAAACTGAGCTTTATCATTATGCTTAACTATTCTTTGAGGTCTTTCGGTTCTGACTCAACTGTCACTGGATCTTCAGCTAAATCTCCAAGTGCTGGTGTCATTTTGATAATGCATGGAATGTGTCGTTGGATACGATCCAGTCTAATGTCCTACTTACAGAGCTGGAACTGGATAGTTTGCAGGTCCTTTTTGTAGTCTGGCATGTCTCTAATGATCAGAGCCATCCCCCTGGACACCTGTTCCATTGCTTTTCCTACCAATCTTTTCATGAGCCAATATAGGTGCAAGGTCTGTTTGAATTGGGATAATCTCCCTCTAGTGTTCCTAGGATCTGGAATGTGTTCTTTCCATTCCTCCATTTCATCCTCGGAGTCCTCTTCCATAATTCGATCCTCCATTTCTTCTATAATTTTGCGAATCCTTGCATCCGTTCCTTCCTTATATGCTTTCGTTGCTTCCCTGATAGTCTCATCTATAGATCTTCTCCCTTTCCTCTATTCTGTGGTTCCCGGGTCCTTTGAATGAGGACCAGATTTTCCTCATCCTCTGCGGCCTCTTCCTCTGGCTGGACGCGCCATGTCACAGTTGTCTACTACCTATTCATAGTGATCACAATTCATTGTCAGGATAATAAAACCATTACTAGTCCAAATGTTGATTGTCTCGTGGAGTTTCTGTTCTCCGTCATTGACTCCCCTCTGCCTACACTCCATTGCTCCCAGGCATTCAAGTGAAATAGCAGTGGGCTTCACCTTCTCCCTGCTCAACTCGTCCTGCCCCTCGGTTAGACCCAGCATGGTCTCAGTCACTCCTCCACTGTCCCTTCCTCCCGCATTGAGGTCCCTCAGGCTAACCCATTCCCTGATCGACCCTGGTAAAGCGTGCAAAGGGAGCTTCACCCTGAGACTCTCCTCCCTCCCCCTGCCTTGCACGCCATCGCCACTCCCTACCCTCACAGAGCTACCGCCTCTGCATGCCACCCAATCCTTTCTTAGCTTCCTGCCCAGCTGCCCCTCCCAGGCTTGCTCTTCTCTGTTGCTATATCTCCTCCTATCTACCTTGAAATTCGGCCCGAAGAACTTCGTCAGACCCTCAATCCTCCATTCCACTCAGATAAAACCCTCTCTAGCCTCGCTAGCCTTTTCCCTGAGCAAAATGCACCACTCCCTATTAGCTTCTATGCCCTCAAGCCTGACCAACAACAATGAAGAGCTAAAGGGCCACTCTTCCTCACTATTTCTGTTTTTTCTGCTCAGCGTAATCTCTCCACGTGGTATTTCCTTCTCGACAGGGCACAATTCTCTTCCCCCACCTGACATGCTAGACTTTCCTTTACTAATTACAGAAAGAAAACAGTTAACGTACCCGTGGTTGTTATGCCTGCTTGTTGAATGCGAGTATGGTTGGTCCTCCACTCTCGTTCTCCCGCTGCCCTGCAATCTATCCATCCTCCCTTCTCTATGCTCCCTCTCATACTTTTCCTTACCTACCTGTCGTCCCATCCACCTTACGTAGCCGTCCTTACCACCTCTTCTCTTACCTGCGTACCAAATGCCACTTTTCCCTTCTGACGTTGCTGCAGACATGCAGGACGCCACCACGCTCTGCGATATAAGCGTGTGGGCAATGGTAGGCAGTGCTCTCACCTCCTGGCCCCTGACTTCCATTATTACATTGATTACCCACTCTGTCACCCCAATCAAGGGGGGATTTGCTTAGATTATTACCCGTGGATGTAGCAGGATATAAACATATAATAAGTAATTTTTTAGATGAAAAACTGATGTAAAAATATTTGATTTAAATTTAACATTAGAATAATTTAATTCAAATAAAAATATTTTGTTCATAAATATAATGAAATAATATTTATAAATTT
>APFE030726327.1:0-11011 GCA_000404065.3 Pinus taeda | reverse complement strand
TATGTTGCATTTAGCAGGTACACAAGGTCTTTGGCTCAGAAAAATTTTGGAAGAAATTGGAGAAAAACAAGTTCACCCTACAATGATTTATTGTGATAATGTAAGTTCCATCAAGTTAGCAAAGAATCCAGTTCATCACACCATGACAAAACATTTTGACCTGAAATATCACTTCATTAGAGATTTGGTGCAGAAGAAGGATGTTGAATTAAAGCATAACTAGCATATATCTTCACCAAAGCAGTGGCAAAAGATCAGTTTTTGGCAATAAGAGATAAGATAGTAAATCCTCCTTAATCATTAAGGGGGAGTGTTAGAATTAATGCTTAATTAGTTATGTAAAATGCTGACAAAGTAGCGAGCATATTTTGTGTTCACTGCAAAAATAAATGAGCAGATTGTTAGGGATTAAAGCAGCATATTGTTAGGGTGGTCAGATGGAAAGTGATAGAAATTAGTTGTAATTGCAGTATAATTATTCCAGAGTTGATTTTAGTAATAGTTTTACTATTTAATAATGTAGTTAACACTTGAATCAATATATGAGATTTGCAGCAGTTTCTAGCTCACAAAGTCACTTTGTTTTTTAATTGTTTTATCTATATTTTTTTTATATGTATTGTTCTTCATAGTAATGTTGGCTTCTTAATTTGCTTGAAATAATTCATTTCATATTCAACAATTATGTGATTTGAATGAGTCATAATGTTAAATAGGAACAATTTAAGAAATTTGATATTATTGGCACTTGTTGTTGAGTAATTTTATTATTAATTATAACTTAGTGTTAGGGTCATAGATGTAAACATGGTTTTTCCATGGTGATAAATCCATTTCCATCATTAAAAGACTATTCAAACAAAGGCAGTAACCTTCAACCATTTATTATATTTTTAACTGACCCTACATGTTAATATTTATAAACAAACATTTAATCCACTATACCATTGCCCCATAATGGACTAATGAGCCCCCATGTTAATGTTTATAAACAAACATTTAATTCACCATACCATTGCCCCATAATAGGCTAAAAAAGGCATTTGCCCTCAATATATCTAGTTGCATTAAAATGATTCCACTCATTCCTAAGAATTCTTAAATTTGACAACTTGTTTATAAATAATGTTTTGTAAGAATCAAATATTTAAATATAACAAGTAATGGATTCACCAATTTTCTTATTTCGAATTTTATTTTTATTTTTTTACAATAAATTTATTCAACCATCAATATATATATATATATGAAGACAAAATCCAGTTATGTTATCTAAACCTTTTGACTACATCAAACTACATTTAAAAATTACAAATATAAATATAAAATGTTTATTTAAATATTCTCTTATTTTATTTAAATATTAAATTGATTAAGTCAAAAAGTTTCATTAATAATTATAATTATTAAATATTTAATTGCAATTTCAAATTTTTTAAATATTTTAATTATTATTATGTGATTTGAGTGACTCACAATGTTAAATAGGAACATTTTAACAAATTTGATATTACTAGTTGATTCATAATTTTATTATTAATTATAAATAATTATAATTATACCTTAGTGTTAGGGTAATAGATGTAAACATGATTTTTTGATGGTGCTAAATCCATTTAGGACATTAAAAAATTATTAAACACTCTAAAAGTTTAGTGCAACTAATGACTCTAGGGCTTTCTATAGGCAAGGCCATAACCTTTAACCATTTATTATATTTTCATCTTAGCATGCATGTTAATATTTATAGACAAACATTTAATCCACCATACCATTACTCAATAATGGGCTAACTTAGCCCCCATTTGCTTGCTTGCTTGCTCTATAACATTTTACAATGTGATAATGCAAAATTTAATGATAGAAATTTACAAGTATTGAACCTACCATCTAGTTTTTAATATAAAAAATATATATCAAGGAGCTGTTACAGATCTGTAATAAAATTTTAAAGCGTGTTACAGTCAACAGCAACAATAATTGAAAACTCTTTCACAGACGACTGTTTCAGCACTATCCCTTCCACAGACGACTGTTTCAGCACTATGCTCTAATCTTCAGGTTCTCCAGCGGTAATCTTAAGTGCCGTGATAGCTTGCCCGATGTCAGAGTTTTCGTCATAACATACAACATATTGCAACATATATCAATATGGATCAATATTGTAGATAAACAAAAACCTAAACCTAAATATATGAAGAAGGATTCAGGAAACAAACCGGAGGCACTGAAATCCAATTTCCTCCTCGCCATTCTTGAGCAGGACGCAAGTCGGATGGAGGAAAGGCAGTCAAAATACATGTGTGTGAGAAGGAAACCTCCCAGAGGTTATTATTACCTTCAGAGGCTATGAAGCTAGGCCACCAGCAATTACTTTCTCTAGCCTCTACTGCCATTCCAGGGAAGAAATCTACTGGTAGTGTTGTGCGTGGCGGAATGGGTATTACGTGACTAAGAACCACCTCCACCAACAAATTTCCCCCTCCCTTATAGATTTCTTAACCTTTCACAGAGACTTTTCATTAGTTTTTAAGATCTTTAAATTTATCACACAAATATTTCCGTTAATGCTTCTAACGACTCCTTCAACCCATGAACTTTTAGATCCTTCCACATCACAATACACCTCGAACTCTACTTGCATTCCTTCTTTGACAACCATTTTCCTGTAAATTAATTCCATGACACAAATAAATATTAAATTTCTAAAGAAATTCTTTGGCCTAAATTACATGAGATTACATTTGTGAATTGGGAAAAAAATCCTCCCCTAATTCTAAAAATTCAGCTGGAAAGCCTCCTTCATATAGCCACCCAAACAAAAATTTCTAACCCTCAATTTCCAAAGTGATTTCAAATTAGCTAAAATCTCCAATCCTCTCTCTTCATTAGTGTAGGTAGGGCTCCTTTTATAATTTGAAATTGATCAAAATCCCTAACCCTCAATCCCCAACCCTTTATCCCCTCTCTCTTCATTAGTGTAGGTAGGGCTCCTTTTATAATTTGAAATTGAGCAAAATCCCTAACCCTCAATCGGCAACCCTTTATCTCCTACTTAAATGAGGGCTAGGATTATATCTTAGCCCCACTTTATCTCCAACTTAAAAGATGGCTAGGATTAAATCCTAGCCCCACTTTATCTCAAACTTAAAAGAAGGCTAGGATTAAATCCTAGCCCCATTAGGTTAACCCTATTTAAATTAATGGCTCAGATTGGATCTAAGTCACTAAAATAATTAAATATTTACGCTTTCAAATCTGTTCAACTATCTAAGAATAATTAATTAATTTATTTTTACTGAGTTAAGTTTAAGAAGGAAATCTTATTAGTTGCTAGAAATTTTAAATACAAAATTAACACTTCTCATCCCAAGAAAGGGATTCTACTCCACCCAATCTATCTCACAAATGGTACCCGATATCTATATTTTTGGACATCTTTGGATATGTTTAATTGCCATAGGAAATCATTTGGGTTCCCATTTGAACACCAAATAATCTTGTGACCATTTTGTAAGGCATATGGCTTCACAACTCACTATATTATTTCATGTACGCTTTTGCTAAGTTAAGTCGTACTAAGTAGGTAATAGATGATCCTAGGTATGATGGTACTCTTCTTGTCCATTATACTCCTAACCTAATATCCATATATTTAGCCTCTAACTATACTCCACCAAGTCTAACATACAAGATTCAATACTCCAATAGATGTGTCATGTACTTGAGCAAATGTTTGAATGCTACCAAATCAACCCTCCTTGGCTCTACCATGAAATATCCAAGTGTGTTTTCAACATAAATAAGCATTCCATGCAATATTGACTAGATATTACTCTAATCACTTCCTCATCAAAGAGATTGAAGGAATATCTCACTCCTCCTCCTCATTACAAAACTATGCCCTTAATGCTAGTGCTATGGATCCCTCCTCATTCTTGAGAATATCTTTCTCTAGATCCTCTAACACTAATATATTCCACACATGCAACCTGCTAAAGGTCTTGTACCCTCTAACCTGTGAAGTATTATTGTATCAAACAAACATCCCCTTTCTTACTAAGGCTCCATTTATAATACCTTTCTCAAATGGTATGTGGACATTAAATGTATCACCAAAGATGAGAAATTGGGTCTACTCAATTTCACTCCTCTGAAATCCTACTAAGCATTCTAGTCCCCTAAAATATTTTGAGGACACATGTTTTGTAAATGCACAAATGTGTTGCAAGTATCTACCCCAAAGAACATAGGCAAATTCTTATCGTGGATCAAAGCCCTCATTGCCCACAAGAAGGCCTTATTTTTCCTTCCAATAAATCCATTCTACTTTGGATTATATGGCAATGTCAACCCTTGTTCGATTCCTCTCTCCTTACACAAATTCTCAAATTTGTTGGAGGGATACTCACTCCCATTATATCATCTAAAAAAAATTATTTTCTTCCCAATTTGGTTTTACACAAGCACCTTAAACTCTTGAAACTCACTCAACACCTCATGCAAGGCCTCTAAGAATTATGCACATGACCTTAGAGACATAATTACTATAAATGTCACATAATATAAATATCATGTCACAAAATCCATTGGCATAGGACCATACACATTAGAATGAGTCAAGTGGGACACACCCTTGGACCTTCTATCATTGAACAAAAATGTAGCACTGTGATATTTTTGAAGTGCACATCCCTTACACACTCCATCCTTATATACAATCAATTTTGAAAGACCACTCACCATATCACATACAATTCTAAAGCACTGTAGTGAAACTCACCCATCCCCTTGTTTCATAGCTCACATATGTTGCGTTATCCCCTACAATGTCACACACTGAGGAGGAGATCGAAAGAGGTAACTTCAAACCACATGCTGTTCAAAAACTAGCCGTTCTAAACAAGAGAGTGATCTCTCTAAGGGTTTCTCACTCAATGACTCGAAGAAAAATATATTTTAGGCTAGATGTATAGGTTTTGTTTGAGTGTTTGGAATTTAGGGTTTTTAGGTTGCTTGACGAGAAATGAGAGCAAGAAATGTTAAAATAGACCACCAACCTGTATTAGGAGTAGAACAATGTTAAAATGGTGTAGGAAACAACTGCAAGGGGCTCACAACCTTGGAGAGATGATGGAGCACCTCCATGGTATATGCGTAGCAGAAACATAGTTATTTGTGTAGCACAGTTTGATAACTCGAGTTATTGATGCAAAAAACTCTCTTTGTATGAAAGGATCACCTTGATTGGATGAGATGGAGTGTTGGAAAGTTGAATGAGAAAACGGGGAGTGAATGAGAGTGAGTGATGACCCTTTATAAGTGGAGAAAATTGATTTTCCCTTTGCAAAATGATAGTGGATCCACAGTAACATTTTTACTTGGACATGACACTTTAGTTTTATGATTTTATGATGGTATTTCTTTTGAGAAAATGAAATAAACAACATGACTTTAAAACCTTGGTTACCAAGTTGATCTCTACTATTCCTCATAATATGATTTGTTATAATATGATTTGTTATGCCATGAGGGAGGCGTGAGAGAGTAAATCGAGCTTCCCTTTTTCCATTTGGCCTGTTAGGTTTTCGTTGAGCTTGCTCTTCAAATGCTTGACTCTAACTTAGGATACTTTGTTTATTGTGTAGTCATGCATAACCATATGCCTTGGAAAGTTATTGGCCATGTTTTCCTTCTTGAGGAGCTTCTCAAGGTGTCCATTGATCTTATCAAGCCAATATACCCTATCTCCATTGATTTCTCTAATGATTAGGTCATCTACCATAATCTGTTCTTTTGGTGGAGAAACCTCACTTTGTAGCTCAAGTGCTATCTTGGATGATCTTGTTCTTGGTCTCCCTAATGTACTTTGTTTTCCTTTACCTTTTAACACTTTCATTTTAGCCACTGCTTTCGCCCTTGCATCTTCCTTCCTTGAAACAACTCCCTGTTTATCTTGGATCATTTGGTTCACTTTCAATTGCATATTCTCTTGCTACAAGAATGTTATTACAGTATTTACCTCTACCAATTTTCCTTCCAATCTCTTTATCTTAGCCTCCTTATCCCTTATGATCTCATCTTCAATTCTATCCTAATATACTTTCTCCATATCTGACATATTTGTACCTCGATGAGAGGACTCCTCATGCTTTGAGAAAATTGTTTGTTCACATGTTGTAGGCTTGGCCCTTTCAACAATCCTTTGAGAAAACACAAGCCTATCACCTCTCGCATATGTCTCAAATACTTCTACCCTGTCCTTCGTCTTGGTTGGTCTGCTTGAAGAAGCAACCTCTTACCGCACTCATGAGCTTGAAGGTGTTTTTTCACCACTAGACCTAGGAGAAGAATATGGAGGAAAAGATCAACTTGAAAAGTGATCCCAAGAGAGATTTTCTTGTGCTAACTCATGAAATGCTAGCACTTTCACTAGTCCATGATGAAACAAACTAGTATGGTGATTCTCTCTGAGCTTTTTCACCTTTTCTCTCATTTTAATCACACTTTTGTACAAATAATGAGACAAATTGATTTGCTGAACATTAGTGAAATTCATCAAAAGCTTCATGTGTTACTTATACACCCTAGAATATCTACTCTCACATGTGAATTTCTTCATGATCATTTCATCAGAGGGGTATATCTATCCAAAAAATGCTTGAATGGAAAAATATATGTTGAAGCTACCTTGTATGGTTCCTTTAGGTACTTCTTGTAATTTTGAAGGTCAAGGTCTTCTCTCTTCAACCAAATCTCTCGAGCATTTGGAATCCCTGCAGCTGCAGAGATAATTTTGCATGAAACATTGAATTCAGCTCATGCTATGGTCACTTTTTTCTTTTTAAGTTTGGTGGCAAAAGAACTAGTCCATTGGTCATTATACTCCAATTCTTCAATTCTTTGGAAAAATGTAATACAATGTGCATCTTCAAATGATCTTATAATGAAGGGAGATGAGTAGACCTCATGGGTTGATGTAGGTTCATGTACAGTCACATGTCCACCCCTATGCTTTGTTCATAGTTTTCAGATTCCATGTCAACATTTAGCTCTTAGGATAGAAACTTGGGTTTGACTATGAGAAAACACGCAATTGTCAATAAATGTGAAGGAGTTTTAGGGAAATGAGGGGGATAGGGATATGAAAAAATTCCAAGAAAATTTGGGGGGATAGTGAGGGAGTTTAGGAAGTTAAGAAAAGTGGAATTACAGGATTTGGGTGAGTGGAAGGTTTCCAAATAAGGAAAAGAGAGTTGTGTAGTTTAAAAGGTGTAGTTTATCCACGGTTTAGGTAGAATTGATGAATTTTGAGAGTTGATTTGATGGAGAATGTCTAGGAGGGTTAGTTTAGGATATATGATGGTGTAAAAATATATGGATATAGGTTTTAGCAGCACTTTGACATGAAAGTAATGAAAACCTTGTTAACTATATTCCAAAAACCCGAGGAAGTAGACATGAGGCATAACAAGCACAACTTAGAGGAATGAGACAAGATTTAAACCTTAAGATAGACCACCAACATGTATTAGAAGTAGAACAATGTTAAAATGATGGAGGAAACTATTCAGGGTGATCAAAACCTTGGATAGATAATGGAGGAGCTTTGTGGTATATGCATAGTAGAAACATAGTTATTTGCGTAACACAGTTTGAGAACTCGAGTTATGGGTGAAAAAAACTCTCTTTGTATGACATAATCGCCTTGATTAGATGAGATCGAGTGTTGGAAAGTTAAATGGGCAAATTGGAAGTGAATAAGAGTGAGTGATGAAACTTTATAAGTGGAGAAAATTGATTTTCCCTTTGAAAAATGATAGTGGACCAACCATAATGAGTATTTCAAAAATAGTGGGAGTTAATTTAGTGCATTTTGGATGGAGACTTGGCTAAGGAGGAGGAAAAAAAACAGGAGCATGCGGTGATAGTTCAGAGGATAGCAGAGACAGTTTCTGATGGAGGGAAGCAAAGGAGGGATCTTAGCTCCCTTCTACAAGGATGCGGTATCCAGCAAAGGCAAAACAATGGAGTTAAACAACAAAGATGTCGTTGGGGAAAAAACAGAGATGATGATAAGGGGACAGAGGGGACTAAGATCAAGCTAAACAGTAGCATAAGGGACAAGGAGGAAGAAGACAAAACTCTTGGTTCACAAAACCAAGGTAAAAGGGACCATGCAAGCCTAAATTTGAAATCACTCCAAGAGTAATATTAAATGATCCTGCTCTGCAAGCAGACAGAGAACACATGGTGAACTATGCCATTGTTTGTAAATGCATGGGACTATGGCCCACTGAAAAGGCTTTACAAATGTGGATCAAGTATCATTGGAAGCCCAAAGGAAGCATTGACCTACATCTTGGGTCAAAGGGATTCTTCACACTGGTGTTCTCAAACGTTGAAGACAAAGACAGAATATTCGAAGGAGGACCTTACTTTTATGCAACAGCTTGTCCCTATATGAGGCCTTGGATGATGAACTTCATCCGAGAGCAGGAGACCTTCACCTCAGTTCCAGTATGGGTAAGGCTATATTCTCTACCTCTTGATTATTGGTAAACGGAATCACTAGGAGCTATTGGTAATAAAGTAGGACGTTTTGTCAAAGTTTCTGAAGCCAGAAGAAGAGGGAAATATACTTCCTTTGTAAGAATATGTGTGGAAATGGATCTATCAGAAGCTCTTCCGGATGAGGCTAATTTGGAAGTTTTTGATGACAAGTGGGTGTAAACCGTGGACTACGAGCATATCCCATTTAGATGCCATATATGCCATGAACATGGACATCTCTTTAGAGATTTCCCTCTCGGTAAAGTAGACAACAAATAATACCTCAATACTTTGAAGGATACATAAAGCTTTCAGAAAGTGGCAAGCAGAAGTAAAGGGGGAAAAATGGGAATGAAGCAACAACAAAACGAAAGGCAGAAATTCATTCAGTACAAGTTTCAAGTGTTGGATGAGAATGAAGAAAACACGAAATATGATCTATCTCATGAGAAAGATCCTAATGAAAAAGAAAAGGAAGAAGATAGAAAACACTCTCAAGATATGGTACATCAAAATGAGAGTACTATGAGTGATGGAGAAATGGAAATGGGCTAGGAAATGACCTAAAGCGAAATAGATCTGGAAGATCATGAATTACAGGAAATTCTAGACAAGGAAAACCTGGATCTGGAAGGATTCTTGAGGCAAGGATCCAAGGGATGAATACAATCAATACCTCTGGAAGAATTCTCTCAGATACAATAGTTATTTTTATGGAAAACCTAGGAAAGAGGGTCGGATAAAGGTAAGAGTATTCACAAGTAGGAGCACAAAGGTGTGTAAACTATGAAATCAACTCCAGGATTAGCATCTAGAAATCCAGGAAAGAATAGGGGCAGGAAAAATCAAAATGAGCTCTTGATGCAGTGTGGAAAGATAATGATAGATTCGGGTAAGATGAAAGACCTAACCAGGTACTCTTTCACAAATCTTTAATTATGAATTTCATATCTTGGAATATCAGAGGTCTAGGGAGTAAAAGAAAACAAAGAATGTTAGGTCAGAGAATGAAACTAGCAACACTAGATATAATCTTTATTCAGGAAACAAAATGTTCCATTCAAAAGTTAAAGAAATACATAGCAAATGGATGTACAGATTTGAGTTTCTTGAAGTTAAAGAAGAAAACACAGTGGGCGACATATTCACTCTATGGAACCCCCATAGAAATAGTATATTAGATGCGGATGCATCAAGAAATTATCTATCTGTAATTTTTAAACCAGTGAGAGTTGTGGACACTTTACTCGCCACAAATGTTTATGGGCCACAAAGAATAGATGAGAAACTAAGACTACTAAACTCCTTGGCAGAGCTCAGAAGCAGACATGAAGAAATACCTTGGGTCTTGGGAGGAGATTTTAATATGATTAAATCACTTTTAGAAAAAAAAGGAGGCATCAGATTGCTAAATAAAGAGTCTGAATTGTTTCAAACCTTTACAAATGATATGAATCTGGTTGACTCGGCAATGCATAATGGCTTTTATACTTGGAACAACAAAAGAGGAGGTGAGGCTGAGGTCACCTCCAAGTTAGATAGATTTTTTATCTCAGAGGAGCTTATGCTATCAAATAGAGAAATAACAGCTAAGGTTCTCCCCTTGATCACAGAGGGTTTTGATAATGACAAAAGTCAGCAAGTTGATAAACACCATCAAGAATGGGAGAAATTTTTCCAACAAGAGGAAATATTTTGGAGGAAAAAGTCTCAAATTCAATGGCTCAAAGAAGGGGATTGTAATACTAAATTTTTTCATAAATCCACTATAGCTAATAGGGCTCACAACAGAATCTCTATGATTTTTAATGACAAAGGGTAGCTCCAAACCTCTCACAAGAGTATCGAAGAAGTGTTAGCTCGACATTTCAGAAGTATCACTAAGGAAAATATTCGAGACAGGGAGCAATGCATCAGAGAAATTGCAAAAAACATCCCTAAGTTGGTGACTAGCGCTGAGATCCAGTATTGCAGCAATAATGCTGCAACTCCTGGGACTCCCTTCTTTACTTTTATCAACCCGGTAGTTCGTAACAAACTTGGAAGCGACAGTACTGTATGAACAAGTAATAGCTCTTGCCAAAACTGTCACTTGGTTAGCTAGCACAAGTTCGCTAGGGGCTCAAGCCAACTTCTATGAGCTTTGAGAATAAGCTTGTTAACTGATGGATGGAAGCTAACTCGAAGGAAGCTAATCTTCTTGCAAAAAGAAATTGAAAACTGAAGGAAAGCGCAAACCCTAGCAAACCGTAATTCTACGATCTAGTCCTACTGATGCAAAGAAGAGAATACAAGCTACTAAAATAGATTCCATTACTTCTAGGAAGGTAAAATACACGTTTCTAGACGACCTCTATCTGAAGAAAACATATTTTTGTATTTTTGAATCGGTCGTCAAATTTCTCATGCATAGGCTTTCACTGTTCTTGACTGTGCAGAGGTGGATCGATGAGGAGAA
>APFE030726317.1:107791-136108 GCA_000404065.3 Pinus taeda | reverse complement strand
CTTTTATAAACATACAGACGGAGCCTGAAGTCAAGCCAGCTAGCCTTCGAACTGCATTTGTCATACAAATGCAAAGTAGATCAATGCTGCTTCAGTCAATCTCCGCGTTTTGTTTATGAATTAAATAATAGATCTGCAAGAAATCTAATTACCCTGAGTGGTGGCTCTAGTAACCTCATAGATCACCCCTGTGTTTTACATACATTGATCCTTACTTATTCAGCCTAAACACCTGAACTAGATTGTAAACTGTGAGTGAAATCTTGTTCAAAGTCTCGCACTGCTATCATCGCACCCTGCCTTCAAGGCATCCTATATGTATCGCACTTCCCGAATGAAGTAGGTGCGCTGCATACTGAGTTCACTGTGTAACAGGTGCGATGGTCAGGAAGGATTGAATTTACCATCCAACTGTGGATTTTTCTCACTGTTTTCAGTCTTATTCAAGAGTTTTGCTATCTATAATCATCGTACTTCTGTGAATACTCTCTTTTCTTGCATTATTCCGCCTCCTTAGTGCAAAGAACTATAAACGTTTTTTATGTATTGTGCATCGTTTTAGTTCTCTTTTGCAAAAAGTAGCATACTTGAACTGTTGTCTCTAGATCTGAAAGTGTCGTAGCTATCATTTTCAGTTTTAGGAAACAATTCCATTGTTTTAGATAGTTGATTATACAGTTACTATTGCATAGGATTTGAATTACTAGTTTTAAAGTGTCGAAAAACAATTTCCATTTCAAAATCGCAAAGTGTCTCTCTTGCTTTCACTTTGTTTTGAAAAATAATTTTGTTGAGTACAGTCACTTTAAAAGTAATTCAGTTTTGCACATAGCTTTCTTAATGTCATTCACACATTAAGAGAGATGAAAAACAAATACATGCATGTGCATTTGCATTTTGAGTGCTTGGCTTGATTTAAGACTGTGCATATTAGCGCGTGCTCTGTGCTCTGTGAAGAAAAGATGCTTGACTTTCTTCCCTTTAGTAGCTAGGGTTTTTATTGCTGAAAGAAGATAAAACGTCTGTTTATCATTTTAGACTGCATTTAGGAATTATACATACATCACGTGGTGAACCTAAAAGGCAAACTATTAAGCAAGATCAACTTAAAAAAAATCCAATGAATCTAACAATGCTTTGGGACTTAATGCACAACATCTAGAGGTCTAGGCTAGAGACATATTCGGGCGTCATAAAGCCTGGTAACTGTTGCTTTCAGTGCTGGTTGGGTCATTCCTCCACTCTGAGATGGCAAGTGCCAGTATGAACTTGTGCTCCCACGTACCGTCGCATATATATTGGGAGACCATAATAGGCTGCATCATTTATCCTTAGGAAGCCATGTCTGCCGCCCTATCGATCGTAATGCACCGAACATAGCATTCAGGAAGACTGACTGCCGTACCGTAAAAGTATTTTGCAGTTTACGATTGGTTTGGTAATCCTCTCTACCTAGATCTCCAGAGAAGTCCACTTTTCTCCTTTTCAGACTCCTTAAATGAAAAGGTCCTTTGAGTGCTTGTCACTTCAAGCTCAATAAAAATCAAAGGTGATTAGAGTCATCTTTTGTTTTTTCTCCTCTCTTTAAAACTGAAAAAACAAGTTGTGTCCAAGCGTCTAAAAATTTATTTTAATTGGAATAACGTCACAAATTCCCTCGTTGATATTCAGGTTGAAAATGGAGTCTGCCAACCAAGGATTTTCTCGTGAAGGAAATCCTAGTCCCTTCTCCTCTTGGGGAGATGTTGGTCCACCCCATATGGCCACTTTGTCACTTTCAGGATTGACAATTGGTTTGCTAGTCTAGCTCTTCTCTACCTCTGTCGTTCAGAATTCCATAATTCTTGAACACTCTAACTAGCAACTAGATGACACTAGAGTTGCCTTCCAACCTTCTACTTCATCTGATTCTCCCTCTCCTCCTTCCTCTTCACTTGATAAAGCCGATAAAGCAAAAAATCAAGTAACTGAGAAGAAGAAGAAGCAGAGAGAGAAAAAGGAAAAGAAGAAAAAGGAACCAAAATCGAAAGGGAGTAACCAAGTATCGTCTAGCAAAAATTCACACACCGCATAGTCAAAACCTAAATCTCCTTGCATCATTTGCAATGGAGACCACTATCACTGAGATTGTCCCTACATCCCTCGGATCTTAAGGGACTGGTCTACTCGTTTGCACAATCTGGTAGCATCAACCTCTGGCAATCACGTTGAATGCTCACCATCAATCAGTGAAAGTGAAGCACATGGACAAATAAGGAATCCTAAACTTCCTTGTAAGTTGTGTGAAGGTGATCACGCCGTTCACCGTTGTCCCTTCCTTGAAGAGGATAAAAGAATTTTGGATAATCATCCGGTTTCACCACTACGACCTCCTCCTGGATATCGGAAACTCTTGCCGAGCCCTCCACCGATTGAAAATCTGGCTGGACCATCATTTTGGTTAGCCGAAGCACCTATCATTGAAAATGAACCCTCTGAATCCATACCAGACGAAAGTCAAAAGGTCGATACGGCAGTTGACCCGGTATTGCCTTTAGAGTGTTCATCTTCGAATGATACCGTCACTATAGAGAAAGAGAGTGACACCGTTCAAATTATTTTCATCAACATCGACTCCGATGAGCTTGGGGGTATCCCTCCCGTTCCTTTACCGCAGGAAGGAAGTTCATCAGATTCCTATCCAGCCGTCTATTCGGTCCCACCACCAAGCAACCTAGTTGTTTCCTTCGACTGGAATCTACTAGGCAGACCCCATTTACGAGCCAGTGTACCATTCAGCTTCATTGTACAAGCTTATAGAATGGTCATGGTTGGTACCATCATTGATGAAGGGGCTTCTGTGAGTATCCTTTCCTCAACTGCTTGGAAATCGCTTGGTTCGCCATCGCTTTTGCCTGAAATGAGAAATCTAACAGGCTTCGACAAGGGAACCAATCGACCTTTAGGGATCCTTCCAAATGTGCCCATAAATTTGAGAAGGAAAACTGTTCACATGAACGTTATGGTAGTTCAAGGACCTTTAGATTATAATATACTCCTTGGATGCGACTATATTTATTGCATGGGAGCCATCGTCTCCTCACTCTTTAGAGTAATGTGTTTTCCGCACGAAGGCAGAATGGTCAAGCTCGTGGACCAAATGTCATTCCCTAGATCACACATCACAAATAGTCAAATGCCATCGCTAAATGGTCTTTTCACGCAAGAAATGTCTCATCAGTCTCGAGTCTGTCCACCTGATCAGCGCGAGTGATTCAGGAAGATGTGGCTGAAACCTAGGGGGCATGCACCCTGGTCTGTTTTAGCAGGAAAACCTTGGGTATAGAGTGGATTTCCACAAAGAATATATGACTAGTCTGGCGAACTCGTCATCATAGAAAAATGGGAACAGGCTAGAATAAGATACCTTCGTTAAGGTTATGCTGAGTGGCATGCGGTCGCACCACTCCCCTTTGTCTGTTTCGATAGACATCGAAAAGAAAGCATTTTATCTGCTACGCGGATGAAATTCTCTTGGTAACCTGGAAATTTTTCACTATACCTAGGGGCATGCAAACCTTTCCGCATGCAAGTGAAGAGCGGCTATTTATTTTTTAAATTTTTAGGACTTCTAAACCTTTAAACCCATAAGGCTAGTCGTTTCCTAACTTGCATAAAGAAAGGATTCGAGGCAAAGCTTCAAAAGGCACAAGCTCCATAAAAAATGGCATCTTGAATGAGACATTTTTTATCATACAACTGGCGAGCAATGTTGTTGCAGAGTTCAAGCTCGATAAAAAATAAACTCTCCATGAGCAGTTTTAGCACATAGTTCAGGCTCGTTAAAAAATAAACATAAGCCATGAGCAAGTGTTTCCGCCCAGTGTTTAAGCTCATTAAAAAATGAACCAGTAAATAACCATTGTGAGTGCCTTATCGCCAACCTTTGAGCCTTGCTCGTGTTCTCGCCATCACCTCCACTCTGTTTTCAGCCGATCATTCACCCCCATATGATTGTTTACCCCTTCGAGGAACATCTCCGAAGAGTGATTCTGCTAGCCATCCTTGTAACACTGTTGTGATTGGAAAATTCCAAATCTTACTTGGAATCAGCTATTACCCGAAACCATCACTTGTTCCTCAAAAACGAGTCTTCTTTAAGCTCTTTTCATCTCACTCGTAAAATATGAAAAGATTGTCGAGCGATTGGCCTCTCCAGCTCGTTAAAAGGCATTGGAAGTACTATCCCTCCTCTAGATTTTAATATTTTTGGACCTAAGGGATTATTACACAAAAAGATCGAGTGCTTGTCTTGTTCAGCTCATTAAAACTATCGAAAATTCATCCCTTTTGTATTATTTTACACTTTTTCAGACTTAAGGGATTATACAACGAAAAAGAATCTTCGGAGTCTTCTTTCTATTTCTTTCAGACTCTCTAAAATTGAAAGAGACCGAGTTATCTTTGTCGTTAAACTCGTTAAAACCAAATAGCGACAAACTCGTCCAAATGAATGAGAACGAGTTTCACTGTCACTAGACTCGCTAAAATATAGCGATAGGTTCACCCGAAGGGCAGATTATAAAACAAGCATATGCTATCCTCCTCAAGGTTGACAAAAATAAAGAGGTACTGGTTAGCAGTGACTGGGGAAAATTGGGAAGAAAACAAGAAGAAACTTTATTGGTAGCAAGTCGCTCTTGAACATGACACTTTCCTTCCGCATCCATGCTAGGTTGGGTTGTTTCGTTCACTGGTCTTCACCATTGGTCCATCACGCCATCCATCTTTGGGGTTAACGCTACCAATCCATCATCAGTGTCACTGATATGTTCAAGAGAAGTCATTCAGACAATTCACCTGTGTCTCGCCCACTGCAATACATTCATGCTTCATTCCTTCATGACCGCCACCCTGAACCCTATATTGTCAATTTGTTTTCACCTCCAAAATCATTTGCTTCGTTCTGTGTTGTTGATGTGGGATTCATTAAGGCCCTCCTACAAAGGGTTGCTTCTTGTCGACATCAGCTCATTATCCAAGAAGTTGACTTAGGAACAACCCTTTCAGTACTTTGAAGCTTGCATGCCTCAATGACAAGTTTCTCACTTTCGGCGACAGGTTTACATCAATGGCCTTCGACCGAGATATTTTACGTGGTGTTCTACGCCAAGTCCCTTTTCACACCATGTGAATTGTACTGTAGTACCTTGAGGGTCATTATCACTATTGGTGATTCGTCTCGCGCCTGTTAACAACTTACATCATTGCCTGGTAATCAGGTGATGTCTTTCCATGTTCGACTCTAGAACATTTTTCACATGGATCGACTTGTACTCCGAGTGAATATTGAACAAGTTTTGAACACCCCAGATCTAGTTTCATCCATCCGGGCTGCGATATATTCAGGAATATAAAAACATCCAGTGTACATCATTACCGAACAAATGATCATCCAAATCAAAGGATGATGTGTCCATATCATCAGTCTGTCACACAGACAGTCGTCTGTCCTATGTACACGAAAAATGAATTTATAAAGCTGAGCATGGGAATGCCTACCTCAGCTAGATCATGAAAAAATGTTGTCAAAACAATGTATTGTATTGTATCTTATTACAGGTCGCCTCCCAGCTCGGAAAAACTTCAAATCCTCATAGTAAAGCATTTCACCCGCCATCAAAAAAGATTAACGACCTCATTCTTTAGGAGGCAACTGTTATAGAAATTTTTGGGCACTTCAACCCCAATCATAAATTTCCATAAACTGAAGGCTCTTAAGTCCCTAAAAGTGTTGCTTCACTACCTAAAGGAACAAGGTCAACTGATTACATCATCTCCCAGAAGTTCTCCACTGAAAACTGCTCATAAATGGTCAAAACTAGACCATACTAAAAGCTCAATGCAGAGGGTGTGCGACATATCACTTCCCAATGTACAGGGTGTGATGCATACTGATTTTCTCCTCTGTAGGGTGCGATGGTCGGAATGGACAAATGGCAGGACAAAAAATGCGAGGTGGAAGATCATGGAATCTTCTGAAGCTTCCCCTTCTAACACTTGCCACTCCATTTTTGACCAGGGATGAGTAAGAGACATCATTCTCCAAGTGGAAGCAGGAACTATCAGAGAGAAGACAACTAATCAAAGATCCAGAAGATGATGACTCACCTCTCTGTAATCATCTATATATGGATCCCTCATCACAGACATCCAGAGGCTGGAATTTTGTATCTTATAGAGAAGTGTTGTTGGTATTCTGGTGTACATTCACAGTGTTGGGTGATTTTGCTTTGCTTGAAGTGAAGAAGGGCTTCTTAGCTGGAGGATGATGTTGGGTCAGAGCACATGGTTGTAATCTTCTTGCTACTTTTCATCTGAATAAAGCTATTCTTGTGTCCTTCCATATTCTTGTGTACTTGTTTATATATACTTGTATATGGTTAATGCACATATGATCTTGCATTATTTATGAATTTACATCCTTGTTTCTTGCATAGTAGTATGTTGCGGTGATTCTATAGGTCTCTTTTGAAGCTAAGCAGATAAAGAAGAAGCGGCAAAACTCTATCAAGAAGGAGAGGAAATCGAGAGCAAGACTTAAGTTGGCCCTCTTGGTTCTCCTCCCATCTATTTTCCCTAAGAGGAATAGTAGACTTTGATTGTTTGTTTCTAAGATAGCCACCCATCTTAGTGGGAATAGCAGCATCCGAATGGACACTATCCCCGTATAACAGCTAGCAATTGGAGTTTGCAGCTAAGCTACTATGTAGTTATCAATCGACCGGTTAGCCCTTTCCGTCTCCAAGTCTACAAGAAACTGTGGATTGTGGACAGTAGAATCAACTGCCCTTTCGGATTTGGTTTCAAACAATGATAATTCAAATTGCTCATCAAACTCTAGCTCTTCAATATACTAAAAAATGTCTGGGCATGAATGGGATTTGATCACAGAAATATAGAGCTTTCTTGATGACGAATTCTTAAAATCAAATTGGGATTTTCGTAGATGTGTGGAGGGTTGGGATCAGGATTAGCTCTGGTGTATCTTTTAGAAGCCAGCGTGCTATTGAGAAAAATCAAAGGGCACAACCAACTTTACTCAGCCTATCAAATACTAAACTTATCATCCGAAAGCTTAGAATTATTAAGAAGCAAGGGGATTGATTTCTTCCCCAGTGGAGTCGCCACCATGTTAGCACCTAAATTCGCCTTAGGCTGAAGGAAGGCAAAATTCAGGGTAACCACAAACCAAGCTCAGTCTGGTAGCTAGCCCTACCAAAATAGGAGAGGGCTCTCTCTGAGTCACACTCAGTGAATAGATAAACAAAATGGCCTAAGATCACTTACAGTGAAATATTTATCTTAGGCTAGTAAGTGAATATGGATACAAGAAGTGATTTTTGTAAATGACTGTGTTTCTGGGATGGTATGGGACCAATGAACCTCAATGAATAGAGAATTTAACACAAAGGCACAGATTACTTCATGAGGAAAGATAGGCGGAAAGCCTAGAAATTTAGTTTAAGATAGTGCGGAATGGAAAGATTGATTAAGAGGGTGAAAAGGGCATGGACAACATGAATCCTTTTCAACAGAAGAATGAACACTGAACACGAAATTTTCCCACAGGCAGAGCAATAAAATTGAATCCTACCTTATCCAACTTAGAAAATTTCACTGGAAATGAATATGAAATGAACCATGAAACATAACAAGATACATATGAAACATAAGAGACACATTTGCTACACTGACAACCACATGAATCTCATGAAACAGAGCTGTTGCCTTTCATTAATCCTCTGTAAAAAATATATAATGAAGAAACAGAGTTTCTTTCCCACAATCTCCCAGAAGTTACAAGCCAACCCTTTGCAAATGGTTTACATACAATATATAAAATGTGCCATGAAGAGATAGAACGCCCAAGGGTTGGGGGTTTACTCGAATCATTACAAAATGAAGGTGGAGAGCCAAGCATCAGCTACATGTGCAATGCCATAAACATGACAAGTGGCTTGGGTGACCCTTTGCCTTCCTTTGCCACTTGGATAGATGCCCATCTGGAGTGAAAAGACTTTAAATGCTTCCTTTGGTGTCGAAAACGTGAAGTGTAGATGAGAGGGCCCACTTATGAAAAGTCGCAAATTTAAATTTCGCGAAATAGAGGCAAATTGGGCCTTTTTTCTTATATGCGTCGCACCATTTTCTATATGCGTTGTGCCACTTTGGGGCCAGTTTTGAGGCACTTTTAGGAGTCCAAAATGTGCCCAAGTCTTCTTGTTGGAAAGCCTATCCTATCTACTTTCCAACCCAAGTGGAATTTTTGAATTTGGAGCTCATTTGCCCCTCCAAATCTTCATTCTCCCAAGACTGCTTCCTGTGTGTCAAAATAGGGGTAGTGAGGCCATTTTTTGGGTGTTTTTGACCTCCTGGAGACTCAAATCATGCCCAAATTTCTTGCCAGAGTGCCAGTAGTCGTGATTTTACATGCTGAATCCAAAAATACAAACCATTTCTCATTTGGAGCTCCCAATCCTACGCGCCGCGCCATTGGGAGAAACAACCTGTGTTTGTGCCAAAAAATTTCCATGTGACCAAAAATATCCCAAATTTCTTGAAATTTGGGCTGGAGGTTCTCTAAGAGGCACTATGTTGGGCCACAGAAGCTTCAACCAAGATTCAAAGCAGGTCTTTCTCCTTTTCCTCTTTTGTTGCTCTGCTCAATTTGGCCTTCAAGCTCCTTATCCGGGCCATTGCACTCATGTTCCGTGCCCTGTAATGACAAGCCATCCTCCTTAGTATGGTTTTGTCTCCATTGGCCTTCTCCAGAAGTCTCTCCAGGTGGATATTGATCCACTCTAGCCATGACTCACGGTCATTGTTGATCTCTTGCTCCAAGGTAGTGAGCTCAATCCTCCTTTGCTGGGCAGCTTGTCGATTCTCACGGATGCTTTGCAGCTCCATGATTGCCTGCTGGTCCTCAAGCTGCTTGTTCCTCTACTCTAGATACTTGATGATCCATCTGGCCCTCTCCACATTGAGTGACAAGTCTTGGATCTCCATCTTCTGCTCCTGAATGGTCATCCTAAGTTGGGCATTCTCCACTTCTGCCTCATCATCCTGAATGACGATGACATCAGTCTCCTGTTCACCTAATGGCCCCTCATCATGCATGGGCCTCTTGGCCTTGTCTAGTACCTATGTCGCTGATGTCGGAAACGAGGCCCCTTCCACCCTGGGTGGAGATAACACTCGCTTTGCTGCTGCAAACAAGTGCCTACTGCCTCTCTGATATGTGACAAAAACTGGCATGGTAGTGGTCTCATGGTGCTCATGCAGATGGGAAGGACCACCCATCTCCTGCTCTATCTTTGATAGTACCTGTGATGTGCTGAAGAAGTCACGGGAGATGAAGTCCTCCCAAGCAATGCCCTGCAATCCCAACTGATGATCTACCAAAATTCGGATAAGAGCAAAGTGATACACATTGTTAAGCTGCTGTTGAGGGGTCTTATGCAGCATGAAGGTGTTCATCCTCTCTATGTTCCTACATATGAAAAATGGGAGGTTCATCATTCTCACCCTGGTAAAGTGCATGAGCAACTGGATGTGATAGGCATATAGTCGAGAGAACCTCCCCTCACAGCTGAAGTATTTCATGATCAATCTCATGAGTGGAACATACTCATCTTTCAAGTATCTGAAGGGAAAGACTCTTGTGAGCTGACTCAAGAATCTGGCCTTGATGTCAGGCTCATAGTGTTGCCTATCCACCTTCTTCTTCTTATGCCACTGTTCTCCGACATTTGGTATGCCTGTTGTCACTGATATAGTTTTGGGTGTCAATTTGAAAGTGACCCCGGCCAAGATAGACTGACCTCCATGTAGATGAAGCACAAATAAACAGGCCAACTCATGATGAACTCTAACATTTTCCACCCTTTGATAAAATTCAAGACACGCTAGGTGCTGGAAACATGACATGGCAAGAGGGCATGCTTGTAGTTTAGTGAGGGTAGTGGGCTCATCCCTGACATGTTTTATGCTCTTGTGATGTCTCCTGGGATCCTGCTCTTCTGAGGATGAGTCACTTTGTGTCTCCATCTCATACTCTGACGAATGTTGTGATGTCATGACTGCTGTGTGTAATGTACCTAGGCTGCCCTTTGATGACAGTGTGAGGCTGGGTGCCTTTGTGATATCTATCACCAAGGGGAACAATGAAATAGGGAGTATTAGGACGAGAGTAATGTGATGGGAATAGGGGTTATAGGGAGAAATTAGTTTAGGGATATGGGAGGGGTTTGGGTATTTTTATAAGGTAGGGTTTGGGGTTTTGACAAGGTAGGGTTTGGGGTGTTAGGTTGACCAAATAGTGAAGGGATAGGGGAGAGGGTTTGGTAGTATTTAGTGCAGGGATATTAGGAAAAATGAGAAAGGGAGGATAGGAAAAATGGTAAGTGAGGGGAAAATGAGGGGTGAAATGAAACCTTGGCACTAACACCACACCCTAGCATTCATTTGACCCCTCATTTTCCCCTCACTTACCATTTTTCCTATAGATGGTTTACAGAGATTTTGAATGCAAAAATGGTGGTTTATAGAGATGGTTTCCCTTGGGTGCATTTGAACTAGCAAATCCTTTCTTTCTTCTTTTCTTTTAGTTGCCATCCTATCTAAGTCTACCCTGATTTCTTCCAGGGGCTCAGATTTAGCTGTTGAGCACCCTTGTTTCTCTACCTAGCTAATCACTTGCCAAGATTGAACAGTTTGGACAGGCTTCATTCTCTATCTCTAAGACAGGAAATTTAAACATGAACTGACCAAGATTAAGCTATTTGGCCATCCATCAACTGTGGCAAGAGTCAACCAACAGCACACAATGAAATTCTTCAAAAAATGAATAATACTGGCATTTTGGACTAGCACACTTTCCTGGTTTTTTCTTTGGGGTTCATTTTCTTTCTTTTTGACCATTTCATTATTTTTTTCCCTTTGATCTTTCTTTTAGGGCATACCCTCTTTTCATTTTTTTATTTCTTTTTATCTTTTGAAAATATGGGATCTTTGCAGCATGGAAAGGATGAACATATTTGGCATTTCCTCAGTCAATCATGAAATATGACACCTATTGGTATAGAAGCATAACACTAGCTCCACTTGGGGATGGCTTTTCCTGGTGAAAAGTTAAGAACAGTAGGTCAGATGGCCTTGTATTTAATTCTTGTTGTATTCTGAAATCTTCCCTATGCTGCAAACAAAATTGTACCTCTGCAATATCTATATATATATATATATATATATTATTAATATATATATATATATATATATATATAATATAATATATATATATATATATGATATATATATATTTCTCATGAACTCATTCAAACAATTGCAGCTCTGTTTTGGGATAGTTTGTCTCAATGTTTTTTCTAATATTTAGAGCTCCCAAATCTTCCTCTTCAATTCTTCTGATAAACTAACAGGTAGCATAGAACGGTAGGACAGTTCCATGACTATTCCTCAAAATTTGCTACATATTCCTTCCTACCTTATTGCTGTAATAAACTGCAGAAATTAAACCTTTTTATGTACAAGTTAGAGTCCTGACATCTTCAACAAAGTGGATCAAAATAATGCTTGAGCATCCAACCATTAACTAGTCCATCTTGTGCTTCTATACCATCCATGCTTTTCAAAAAGTAGGTGTTGTTTCCTTGTGAAGCCTGAATAATAAAAGGTCCCTTCCATAGGAAGTCAAACTTCCCATGTTTTCCTTTATCTTCCCTCCTAGAATCTCATTTCAGTACTTTGCCTCCTATGAAAAAATCTTCTGCCTTTATCCTCTTGTCAAATATCTTCTTAAGTTTTTCTTGTAGAACTTGAGATCTTTGATACACTTCTTCTCTAGTCTACTGCAAATAAATAGTTTGATTGATTCTTCTGTGAATGTCATTGGGCTTTGCCTACACTTCTTGTAACAATTTTATTACAGGGATTCCCAAAGATGAAGGGAATCTAGCCTCCATGCCATAAACCAATTGATAGGGGCTTGTTCCAATGGATCTCTTTGTAGTCAATCTATCTGCCCAAAATGCATTGATAAGCTTTTTATGCCAGTTTTTCTTATTTTCTTCCAATACTTTCTTAATGATATTGATCAAGCTCTTATTGGATGACTCAACTAGATCATTACCTTGAGGGTAATAGGCTGTGGAGTGACCTAAGGTAATGTGGTACTTATGACAAAAATTGATCATTCTCTTGGATTTAAAAGCAGCAGCATTGTCAGTTATATTTTTTTCCGAACAACCAAATCTAGATAGGATATTGGTTTCTAGGAATTGCATGATCACTGAATCATTTGCTTGTCTACAAGGAATGGCCTCTATCCAATTGGTGAAGTAATCAGTGGCAGTAAGGATCCATTTGTGTTGGCCAGAGGATGGAGGGTGGATTTCCCCAATGAAGTGTAAACCCCATTGTTGAAATGGTCTTTCAGTGGAAATTGGCTTGAGGGGCAGAGGTAGAACCTTCTTCTTGCCTTCAAATATTTGACATTTGTGCCAAGCAGTCACAAACTTTTTTACATCAGCAAATAGAGTGGGCCAATAAAATCCAGCCCTTAGGATTTTATCAGCAGTTGGTTTCCAATACAAATGTCCACCACAGTCCCCTACATGAAATTCTTTCAACACTTTGGGAATTTCATTCTCTGTTAAACAATTTAGTAAAATGCCTTCATGATTTTTCCAAAACAAAGCATCATCTAAAACAACAAATTTTGAAGCTTTCATTTTCAGAAATCTTTTCTTAGTCCTGGATAACCCTGGAGGAGCCTGCAGGTTTAACAATACATAAATTATATCAGCATACCAAGGTGATTGTAAAAATGCTTGATTGATCTGTGGAGTCGCCATCTCCTGTTCATTATCCAGTTCATTTATGTCAAGGGTCTGAAAATTGGTTTTAGTCATAAGTTTAGCTAATCCTTATCCTTTTATCAGCTTTGTTGGTTTAATTTCAATGTCATATTCCAAAATGTTAGCTATCCATTTGCCTCGTTTGCCTTCAATTCCTTCTTGAGTTAGAATATCCTTGACAACAGTATTTGGCACATAAGCTATTACATGAGAGTATAAGATATAGACTCTGAAGTCCTTGATAGCTTTTACAAGGCATAAGCCTATTTTTCCATGATTTGATATTTGAAAGGTGTATCTCTAAGCGCTTTGCTGAAAAAAGCTATGGGCTTTTCACATCCTTGGTCATCTTTTTGTAATAAAACAATCGCAATAGTATTTTCAGATGCAAAGGAAAAGATTATAAAGTCTCTGTTAAGTTTTGGGCTTGTAAGGACTGGTGTTTTAGTTAAAGCTATTATGATTTCTTCAAAGGCTTGTTTAGCTTTTATTGTCCATTTGACGTTAGAATCTTTCTTTAGCATATTGTTCAGCAATCGTATCAGTTCAGCCAAGTTGGGTATGAATCTTCTTAGAAAATTGATTTTCCCTAGGAAAGCTTGCAGTTCTTTGATATTTCTAGGGTGAGGAATTTGCAGAATGGCTTGTATTCTATCTGGGTCAATTCTGATGACATCTTTTGATATTATGTGACCTAACAGTTTGCCCTCTTCTAGACCAAATAATGATTTCTTTGGGTTTAGTGATATACCATACTTTATGTAGATTATAAACACTTGTCTGAGATGATCTAGGTGTTGTTTGTCTGATTTGGAAAAGGCAGTGAGATCATCTAGGTATATGACCAGGAAATCATGAATTTCTTTAGCAAAAGCTATGTCCATTGCGCGTTGGAAAGTTGCCTCTGCATTCTTGAGTCCGAATGGAATTTTCACATACTTAAAAGTTCCCCAAGGTGCTGTGAAAGCAGTCTTATCTTGATCATCAGGGTGAACTAAAATCTGGTTGAAGCTTGAAAATCCATCTAGCAGTGAAATTCTAGAAGCTCCCACTACCCTTTGCAAAATGTGGTCCATCTTAGGCAAGGGGTAGTGGTCTTTTAAAGAGACTTTATTTAAATTTCTGAAATCAACACACAAACTTATTTCTCCTATTTTCTTCCTAGTAGGCACTAAATTGGAGACCCATTCTGAAAATCTAATAGGCGCAATTATCCCAGCTTCATACATTCTCTTGACTTCTTTTTCAATGAGAAGAAGAAGTACAGGATTTATCCTTCTAAGTTTTTGTTTGAAAGGTTTTTGATTTTCTTTGAGGGGTATTGTATGTCGAATCATAGAAGTGTCATAGGATTTAAGATCTTCATAGCTCCATTCAAAAACATTTTGAAATTCTTTGAACAGTTCAATATATTTCAGCTTCTGGTTAGGAGGCAAGGTTTTAGACAATTTTATCATTCTAGGAATTTGTTGAGTTCCTATATTACAGTCCTCAATTTCTGTATTTAAAGGCTGCATTTGGGGCTTCCTTGGAAGGTCATTAGAGTAAAAAATATCCTCCAGAGGAGTCAAGCCTGTGGGTAAAAAATTATCCTTTAACTCAATCACTTCAAACTCTCCTTCAGCAATTTCATCAAAGTATATTTATTTCAGCTCTTGTAATTGTTTGCTGGTAAAGATTGTTGGATGCAAAATCTGATTTGTTGTTTTAACTGAAATATGTTTTTGAATTTTGTCCATTTTATGATCTTCACAACTGGTGCTTGTGTCTATATTTGTGGTAGAGAATTCTTCTTTTAAAGTGAGGAAATTATTGATCTGAGTGCCATTGTCAAACACCTGCCAATTTTTTACATTGTCTGATATGGTTGGCCTGTGTTTAATCTTAGCTGTAAAATGATGAGAAGGCTCAAATGGCAATTTACAAGTGTTGGCAAATGTTGCCAAGCTATGAGCGTGCAAATTGTGGTTCCTTAGAATTTTGGTAAGCTGTGATTCTAGAAAGGTATTGAGTATTTCAATTGTTTCCCCTCTATAAGCCCTTTACCTGAGGTCATTTGTGAGAAAGTTTCCTCTCATTTGTTGAATAACCAAATCAGAGTCTCCAAAATTAATATCCTAACTGCCCCTAAGCTTCTGATCAGCTTGAGTCCTAGCAGTAGGGCTTCATATTCAGCCATATTATTTGTGCACCTAAAATTCAGCCTGTATGCATGTTCTTTAGCATGGTCATTTTTCCTATTATGTATCCAAATCCCTGCCCCTGCTCCTAGCTTATTAACAGATCCATCAAACTCTAGATACCATAGGATTTCTTGATTACAACTAGCATTAGGAGTTTCAAAGCTTTGCTTAGTAGGCGGATTTGGATTTTCAGTTTCATGTGGTTTCCCCTGTGTGTCTGTACTATCATTGATCACAGAAATTTCTTGAACCTGAACATTGGATTTTTCATTCATGAATTTTTCTTGTGCTAATATTGAAACCTTGTTATCGGTTGGAGGGAAAATTTCAGTATTGAATAGAATGAAAGAGTCCATATCAGAATGCATGGAACAAATGGGAAAATTTTGGGGCCTCTCTTGGCTTCTGACCACATATTTCATCAGAGTTTCCCTGTATAATCTCTTTGGCTGGCCAAAGACTGATATAGTAGCATAGGACATCTCCAATTGTAAAGATCCTTGGAGTTTTGCACCCGAAGATCTAGATAACAGCATTCCATATTTCGGTGGGATATCAGCTACCACTACATCCATTAAAATTGTCTTGGCAGGGTATTGAACTAGTGATACACATAAATCTTTAATTAATCCTAGGCATTTGACTTGGCTAGAATCTGTATTCAAAAGATTGGTCTGTGGTTACCTTGGCCGTATTGCCTTTTCTACAAATTTTGGGGAACAACCTGAGAGTTAACACCCCGCACACTATCACGTGGTCTTCAGTTCAGCGCGATTTTAATCTCCACCATAGGATGCAACAAAGGATAATCAACGATCAAGCTTGTCTGGGCTGTTTGGAGGTTGGGTCCCGCCTCTTTCCCGCCTAAACTCAGTTGTCTTATTGGAGAGTGGTCAACCTCATCCGTTGGTTTGTTTGTGGATTGTTTGACCTGGATTGATGTACTTTTCCACAAGGTTTTTGGTTTTTCTCTATTCATCTAATTGGCTTGCCCTTAGGGCTTTTTCTTTGTTTTCTCGTCTCCTCGATGGCAGGGAGAATCCTATCCATATTGTAAACTATTAGTTCATTTAATGCAAAAGAAGGACTGACATTTGCCTCAACAAAAAAGAAAATCACTCTTGACGTCATTAAGCTTTCCCTAAACCATAGTTAATTAATCCCTCCACGCATTAAAATCCCGTCGAGCCCCTCCATGAAACCTCAGACCAAATCATCACCCCAATTACCATGCAATATGACCCATTTTGATCCAACAGTTGACATGCATATCGGGTGGCCCCCGAAGGCCGATCTTTACCCACCCAATGTGAGTGGTTTCACTATTCAGCCCAATGCTACGTGGCACCCGATGAATGGCATCGAGTGGTCTTCCTTCAAAACCACCCATGCCTCATAAGTGGTGTGATGGCCTTTCAATATCGCTTCCCTGCCATTTCGATAAACTACTTGTCCATTCATTTAATTGATTTTTGTGCCATATTTCGAAATTCTACTTGTTAAACCTTATAACGTGAAAACCTGTGTTTTCATGGTTTTTGCCTGTTTGACTATGTAAACCTATGAAACCTTCCAGTGCCTCCCTAAACCTCTGCAGCATGATTTCACCATCTATTTTCAGTCCAAAACTCCATTGTGACCCCTTTCCCAGTCAATCCTGTGCCAGAGAGCCATCAAGAACCCTTCATGAAGACCTATATTCTCTTAAAAAATATTGAACTTTTTCAGGTTATCAAACTAAGATTAGAGCTTGGATAAACAGTTTTGATACTAGTCACAGAACTGGTTTATTCCAAGAATCAACAGAAAACCTCATTCAAAACTTGTGCTCAGAGGATGAACACAATTATACAAGGAAACAAAGAAGAATACAACTACATAGAGCATTGATATTCAAAACAGAGCAACCAAATAGAGAATACAGTTACAAGACAGTAAAAACCTAAAATATACAGTGAAGGTAAAAGGAGATAGTAAAGAACAGTCAAAGTGTATCAGGGTTAAAGAGTATCATATTGAATACCAAGTCAAGTAAATTAGCTAGGATGAAGATAAATAATAGGGAAGACAATTACAAAGCATACAACTTATGTCAAAGTGAAGACAGATGAAAAAATAGAGTGGTAAAAGTAAATAGTAAACAGTGAACAGTAAAAGTAAACATGGATCTAGTAAGGGTTAAACAGAGATGAAATCACTTTCACCAGCAACAATGAATTTTATCCAAAGTAAAAGTGAAAAATAGTTAAAAGAAATTCAAGGTTAAAAGATGAAATCAGAGCAAAAATGGTACATTCTTCAGAAATTTCCTGTTTAAGTCAAAGTTTTGCAGAAACTACAGTGACCAATCCAAGATTTATTTTGAAAAACTAGAAGAGGTTTTTGTTCCTAACAGGCCAATCTACAAAATCTATCTCACTTTTTACACATGTATTAGCAAAAGTGAGATAAGTGCATGTCTTCACAACGTATTTTTCAGTTTGTGCAAAGTCATGTTTTTGACATCTTTGTGAAGAGAATATTGTGAACAGTTGGAGCTATATTTTGGGAATCTGAGAGAGGTTTATCTCAAGAACATTCTTATCTACAATAACCTCTTTCATATTTTACATATCCGTCTTGAATTGAGATAGAAAAGCATAGCATTGGACCCTAAGTTTGTAGAATTTTTGGGGTAGAATGCACAAAGAAAGGATGAAGTTAGTGACTAGGATGCCTCATCATCACTTAAGAGTTTCTATCATATTCAAAATTCACTTCTTTGTCACCATAAATCCATAAACATAGTGCCAAATAGATTCATTAGTTTTGAATGTCCTTTATTTATGTTCTATTATTGTAAAACAGTTTGAGATATTTGTTAAGTCAATCTTGATATTTCTTCAAGATATTTCAATTTAGAATTAGTATAAATACTTCTTCATTACAAGTATTTTGGGTGGATTAACAAGAATTTCTGTAGACTTTTGTTTTGAGCTAAAGGAGCTATTTTAATCAAGGTTGGACTAGTTTACTAGATTAAATAAATCTGAGGACATTTCACTCGATTCATGTTCACTGTGGGAAACAAATAAAAGTATCATTTCTCTGAGTTTGATTATTGTTTTCTTTATGTTATGAAATATCTCATGTTTCTTATAATTCTTAAAAGCCAACAAAGAGTAATATCATCAAAATTAGCTTAAGTGGTCTCTGTTTAACTGTTTACTTATTTAATATTTTCTACTAAGTTGCTCAAGTCTGGGAATTCTTAATTGCTCCCTTATTTCTGTAATTCATTCCTTTTATTGGCCCTTGGTATAGGATTCTTAATTTCCCTTGCTATTTGCCAATATTCCCTTCTTCAACTTGATCTCTACTAAGGATTCTTCATTTCCTTTGGCCCTAGTTAAGTCCTCCATCTATTGAAACCTTTATATTTTTCCTTGTTGTGCTATCTTGCCTTGTGAACTCTTACCTCAGTGATTAATCAAATCCTGATAAACCTTTCATACTTGACTCCATAGCCCAATGGCCTAAATACTTTCTCTGCCCATCTGTCTTCTTAATTCCACCACCCAATAAAAACAAAACACCCCTGAACTTTCATAACTAGCCTAATATCCCATCAGAAAAAGCTAAATTATAAAGAGAGATCCCTCTGTGGACTTAGGTTGGCTAGAACCCAAGTCTAAAAGATTGGTTTGTGGTTACCTCAGAAATTTCTTTCTTTAACCTTAAGAAAATTCTGAGTGATATCATAGTGGCGACCATACTGGGGAGAACTAACATTTTCTTTGGAATTGTTTTACAGGTTTAGATATGATCTATGATGGTGGACAGTGATCAGACACGAAAAGGTTAAAATCATCCACCTAGCGACTCCAAATCAATTCCACAATCAAGACTCCACTGGAGAAATGAACCTGAAAGGACTATGTCACAATATCAGGCTTTGAACTTGGATTTTTATTCAAGAAATTATGTTCTTTCTCATTGATAAAGTTTTTCAATGTATTGTATTTAGAGAGGATTTTATATTATTTTCCTTTAAAAGTTGTAGATATAAATTATCCCTACATATGTGAACAACTTTCTTCTGAATCTAATGAAGATCATATTCCAATCAACGAATCTAAAACAATCAAGACTAATCATACAATCCCTGTACATGTTCCTAGACCTTGTAAAGTTCCTGATAGATATAAGCCCCTCATGTTACTTGCTGCACTCCATGCTTTCCCTAACGATTATCACAAGCACCTCGTTAGGTTTGATGGACAGAATGGTCTCACTACCCAAAAACATATTCAAGCTTTTGAGGATTATCTTAACTTATTTGACGTAGATGAAGAGGATGTCAGTATTAGCCTCTTTTCTTTGCAATACAAAGTCAAGAGTTGGTTCAAAACCCTACCTAAGGCAAGCATCTCAAATCTCCAACAATTTCTCAAACTCTTCCTTGATAGATGGATGATCAAATTTAATATGTTTGTGATCATAGAACAATATAATCAATTAAAAAGACATCCAGATGAAACAATACAACAATTTTAAGATAGATTTAATCAAATCTATTATTCAATTCCATTAAATATAAGACCTCCCCCTGGTTCAGCTATGTTACATTACCCAAGAGAATTTGATCCAGAGATAGAATTTTATCTAAGAGAAAGAAACCCCTTAACACTGGAATAGATGCAGAATATAGCATTAAATGTAGAAGTTAATTCGCAAATTAGAAGAGAAAAGTTGAAAGCAGAAACAGAGGAAAAAATTGACATTTTGGGGAAGAAAATAGAGGAAATGATACAGAAGATCACCATGAAAGATGAATGTTTTGCTCAAAATCACCATGACACATTTATTTCACAAAAAGAAGAAGTTGAGAGCCATGAACAAATTCCTGTTAATTCCAACTACCATAAATATGAAGATAGAGTGATAGAACCATATATGGAGAGGCAATCTGTTGATCTAATATGTATAGTTGATGACATTACTTCTTATGATGATGTGCCTATGATTGGTCACTATAATAGTGATTATGTTCCTCAAATCCAAATTAACATTGTAGAGGAACCATAAGCTTATTTGAGGAATAAGGAAGTTCAGGTTCAACAACTTGAAAATAGTGATCATCTTATTCATTTCAGCTATGAGAATGAGGAGGAAAGTGCAGAAAATTTTGAAATTAGTGAAGGAACTTTACCATTATTTTTTGCTTCATTTCAGTTTATTAGACATAACTTTCATGCAATCAAAAATCAAATGTCAACAAGTTTTGATATTAACCATCTAGAAGGCAATAAAATCCTTGTTCAAGACTTCTCATATCTAGATTTTCAGCCCCAAAATGCCATTGAATGTCATGTTGTAGAAGAAGACTTAGAAACTGGAACATATGATAAAATGATCCAAGATGATTCCCTAACATTCTGTTCTAAAGCAGTTCAATTTTTGAAAGGAAATTTGCATAATCTATATGTAAAAAATGATGAGTAGTTTTTAGAAAATCATGAAGTTCCATACAAATCTATAGGCAATGAATTGCAACAATCCTTCCAAGTTGTTTATGATCCCATAGCCGATAGGATGGATAATGAACACAATCATAATTTTTCTGCATTAACAAACTATGAGAGTCAAAATCAAGATGATAACAGTTTCACCAGGCAAACATTTCAATCAGTAGAAGTATCATCTCAAAGCTCATCTGAAAATTTGCAGGGTGTTAAAGATGAAGGCATTATTTCAGTTTCATGGCGTGCAGGCCATACACAACAAATGTACAGTCGTTTGAAATAGTTCAACAATAGTGTATATATTTTACAAGATCCTTTTGTATAGTTTCTAGATTCAACAAAGGAAATAAGGAATTTCCTTATCTTCTCAAAGGTTAACAAAGTTGTATTTGATTTCAGGATCTCAATTTTAACCATCAACAAGCACAAGCAACAAAATTCACCAATGTATATTATGCTTGAGTGGTTGCATTGGTTGTTTCATTTTACCTAACCAACAGTCAGAAAGATGATTAGAATAAGTAGGTAGAATTTTAGTTTGAATAAATATAGTTTTCAGCAACAAGTTTATGTTACATCAGATTTCAGTTTGCAGAAAAGGGTGTATTTTCAGTTCAAAAGTTTTAGTCACAAGGATTATACAATAGGGCATATACATGTGTGCGATTGGCCCAATGGATCAGGCTACTAGTTGATGATGTTCTTGACATTTCACAAGGAAATGTCATCCCCGATTGGAGCCACTGTTAGGTTCCTATACCAATAGGTGTCATAATTAATGATTGACTGATTTTAACTCTGTAATATGTACATATCTTTGCTTTCTGCAAATGTTTTCCGTATTATAAAAAATTAAAAAAAATGTAAAGAGGGTATGTCCTAAACAAAAAATCAAAGGACAAAAAGAATAAAAAAGGTCAAAAAAAATGAAAAATGAACCCCAAAAAGAAAATACCATGAAAGTGTGCAAGCCCAAATGCCACTACCATTTACTTTTATGCATAATAATGATCGTGTGCAACTTGTTATTGATGCCACAATCCATGGTAATAAAACAATTTAATCTTGATTATTCCATGTTTTGAACTTCATGTTGATAGATAGAGGATAAATATATGACCAAACAATGTAATCTTGATAGATAAGTAGATAGGTAGAGTGAATAAAAGGAGTTCAACTATTTAATCTGAGCCCTTGAATGTAATAAGGATAGATTTAGATAGATTTCTATTGTAACAAAAAAGAAAAAAATTTGATAAGGGTTTTCCAGTTTAAGTGCACCCTAATAAAGAGAAGTAAAAATGGTAGGATGTGTAGGTGGGTATGTAGAAGAATGCTTGTAGAATTATTGTGATTGATTGGATAAATTCGTATCATTTACTTTCATCATCAAGTTGCTAAGAGTGTGGATGATAATGGAACATTTACAAAGTCAAATGATTAATTTCCCCATTCATTTTACCATTAATTTACTAATTTCCCATGAGCAAAGTCAAAAGTACCTAAAACCTTAAGTTAAAGGGCTCAGAGCATTTCTCTGACTTCTGGAGGGACTGGCCCCTCAGCCCAATAACTTATAGGGACTAAGTACTGAAATCCTCTTTATCAACACTCATTCCTTCCATAATTCATTCATTTCACCTAAAAAATCCCTCTCCTAAGGTAAAAATCACCATTTCCCTAGGGAAAGTAATTATTCCCATACAAAACCCCTTTTTTCACAAAAAACCCACAAAAAAGCATTTAGCCTAAGTTATAATGTGTAAATGTGGATATATAAATGAAAGTCAATACATAATACTTAGTGTAGTTGTCTTTCCACCTCCATTTCATATTAACTTTAATTTCTGTTATATTTATTTAACTTCCAAAAACAAACCTTTTCCCATATTATGTATTTAACCCATACGATAAATATCCCGCCCCAAGGTTTGAAACATAAGCCTTATTAATAAACTGATTAATAGGATTATTAAATCGATAAGCGACTAATTAATAACCATGACCCACCTCCGAAATAAAAGAAATTAATTAATCAATCTGTGATTAATTAATAATTTGTCCCCACCAATGAAATCACTTCTAACGTCATTAAGCTTCCCTAAACCACAGTTAATTAATCCCTTCACGCATTAAAATATCGTCGAGCCCCTCCATTTAACCTCACACCAAATCATCACCTTGATTACCATGCGATCTGACACCTTTTGATCCAACAGTTGACACTCATATCGGGTGGCCCCCTAAGGCTGACCTTTACCTACCAGATGTGAGTGGTTTCATTGTTCACCCCAATGCTACATGGCACCTGATGAATGGAATTGGGTGGCCTTCCCTCAAAACCACCCATGCCTCATAAGTGGTGTGATGGCCTTTCAATACCGCTTGACCACTATTTCGATAAACCACTCGTCTGTTCATTTAATTGAATTTCATGCCATATTTCAAAATTCTTCTCGTTAAACCTTATAATGTGAAAACATGTGTTTTCATGGTTTTCGCCCATTTGATTATGTAAACCTATGAAACCTTCTAGCGCCTCCCTGAACCTCTGCAACACAATTTCACCATCTGTTTTCAGTCCAAAACTCCATTTTGACCCCTTTCCTAGTCATCCTTGTGCCAGAGAGCCATCAAGCACCCTTCATGAAGACCTGTATTCTCTTAAAAAATATTGAAATTTTTCAAGTTATCAAACTAAGATCAAAGCTTAGATAAACAGTTTTGATACTAATCACAAAACTGGTTTATTCCTAGAATCAACAGAAAACCTCATTCAGAACTTGTGCTCAGAGGATGAACACAATTATACAAGGAAACAAAGAAGAAGACAACTAGACAGAGCATTCACAGTCAAAACACAACAACCAGACAGAGAATACAGTTACAAGACAATAAAAACCTAAAATATACAGTGAATGTAAAAGGACATAGTAAAGAATAGTCAAAGTGTATCAGGGTTAAAGAGTATCAGATTGAAGACCAAGTCAAGTAAATCACCTAGCATGAAGATAAACAGAAGGGAAGATAGTTACAGACCATACAAATTTATGTCAAAGTGAAGACAGATGAAAAAACAGAGTGGTAAATGTAAACAGTAAATAATAAACAGTAAAAGTAAACATGGATGTAGTAAGGGTTAAACAGAGATGAAAACACTTTCACCAACAACAATGAATTTTATCCAAAGTAAAAGTGAAAATTAGTTAAAAGAAATTCAGGGTCAAAAGATGAAATCAGAGCAGAAATGGTACATTCTTCATAAATTTCTTGTTTAAGTCATAGTTTTGCATAAATTATTGTGACCAATACAAGATTTATTTTTAAACACTAGAGGAGGTTTTTTGTTCTTAACAGTACAATTTATAAAAACCTATCTCACTTTTTACACAGGTATTACCAAAAGTGAGATACGTGAGCCTGTTTTTCAATTTGTGCAAAGTCCTGTTTTTTACACCTTTTTGAAGAGAATATTGTGAACAGTTGGAGCTGAACATTGGAAAACTAAGAGAGGCTTATCTCAAAAACATTCTTATCTATAATAACTTCTTTCATGTTTTACATATCTATCTCGAATTGAGATATACAAGTGTATCATTGGACCCTACATTTGTAGAATTTCTAGGGCAGAACGCACAAAGAAAGGATGCAGTTAGTGACTGGGATGCCTCATCATCACTTAAGAGTTACTATCAAATTCAAATTTCACTTCTTTGTCACCATAAATCCATAAAAATAGTGCCAAATAGATTCATTAGTTTTGAATGTCCTTTATTTAAGTTCTATTATTGTAAAACAGTTTGAGATATTTGTAAAGTCAATCTTGATATTTCTTCAAGATATCTCAGTTTAGAATTAGTATAAATACTTCTTCATTTGAAGTATTTTGGGTGGATTAACAAGAAGTTTTGAAGACTTTTTTTTTTCAACTAAAGGAGCTAATGTAGTCAAGGCTGGACTGGTTTACTCGATTAAATAAAGCTGAGGACATTTCACTCGATTCATGTGCACTAGGGGAAACAAATAAGTATCATTTCTCTGAGTTTGGTTATTGCTTTTATTTATGTTATGAAATATCACATGTGTTTCTTATAATTCTTAAAAGCAAACAAAGAGTAATATCATCAGAATTAGCTTAAGTGCTCTCTCTTTTAACTGTTTTCTTATTTAATATTTTCTACTAAATTGCTTATGTTTGGGAATTCTTAATTGCTCCCTTATTTCTATAATTCATTCCTTTCATTGGCCCTTGGTATAGGATTTTTAATTGCCCTTGCTATTTCCCAATATTCCCTTCTTCATCTCGATCCCTGCTAAGGATTCTTCATTTCCCTTGGCCATAGTTAAGTCCTCCATCCATTGAAACCTTTATATTTTTCCTTGCTGTGTTATCTTGCCTTGTGAACTCTTACCTCAATGATTAATCAAATCCTGATAAACCTTTCATACTTGACTCCATAGCCCAATGGCCTAAATACTTGCTCTGCCCATCTATCTTCTTAAATACACCACCCAATCAAAACAAAACACCCTTTAACTTTCATAACTAGCCTAATATCCCATCAAACAAAGCTAGATTATAAAGAGAGAACCCTCTTTGGACTTAGGCTAGCTAGAACCCGAGTCTAAAAGATTGGTTTGTGGTTACCTTGGAAATTTATTTCTTTAATCTTGAGAAAATTATGAGTGATAACAGAATAGATACGCAATATTCCAAACCAACTTATCTTTATTAATGCCTTTTTCCAGTTACAATCCACTTCTTGCCCTGCGCACACAGCTACAGACTCTATTAGGCCTCCACGCACACAACTGCGGAGCCTCTATATCCTACTACGACCCTTGACTCAGACTTATAGAATCAGAGCGAATATCACTATTAACAACCCATACACTTCAAATATTTCCTAAAACTTCGAAAAAAACTACTTTCTACAACTAGAGCCTTGCTCTACTGACATATTCTAGATTAATTTACAATATTTTAGGGTGGACTACCCTTAGACTTGGCCCATTATAATTTGCACCTTGCACAATTTGCGGAGTCTTTACAATACCAATACCCAAAAATGTGGGCTTTAAGCCCCAAAATCATTACATGGGGGATCCATTGCCCAACAAGCCCCTAACATAATCATCATGACTTGTCTTGAGTCACTCATTGGTGTGGCGAGATGTGCTGCTGAGACTGTGGGGTCCACCATCCCTGTGAATGACGAACTATGCTTTGTTGCTCCATCATTGCCTCCTGCAACACTTCTTCAAGCTCCTGCTCCATTGCCTCTACTAATTCATGTAACCCATGATGTTCATTTTTCTCTACTCGGTTAACACAAAGCAGCCCCTCATAGGATTTTAGCTCTAGCTGAGATGCCAAAGCCGTGAAATCTTTATGCAAGAGTAACAAGCTTGTGATCTCTGGTCTTGTATACTTAATGTCTGTTGAAGCTTGTGTTGCCTTTTTACAAGAGAGATGTTGTTGTCCATGAGGTCCCAATCTTCAATTTTTGTCGTGGGCATGCGGCCAAGTGTTATAGACATTTTTGGGCACTTCAACCCCAATCATAAATGTCCATAAACTGGGGACTCCTAAGTCCCTAAAAGTGTTGCTTCACTACCTAAAGGAACAAGGTCAGCTGATTACATCATCTCCCAGAAGTTCTCCACTGAAAACTACTCATAAATGGTCAAAACTGGACCATACGGAAAGCTCAGTGCAGAGGGTCCGATGCATATCACCTTCCTAGTGTACAAGGTGCGATGCATACTGAACTGCTCCTCTGTAGGGTGCGATGGCCGGGAATGGACAAATGGCAGGGACAAAAACGCGAGGTGGAAGATCATGGAATCTTCCAGAAGCTTCCCCTCTAACACTTGCCTCTCTGTTTTCGACCAGGGATGAGTAAGAGATCATCATTCTCCAAGTGGAAAGCAGGAACTATCAAAGAGAGGACACTAATAAAGATCCCTAGAAGATGACTCACCTCTCTGTACATCATTCTATATATGGATCCCTCATCACAGAGATCCGGAGGCTGGAATTTTGTATCTTATAGAGAATTGTTATTGTTTTTCTGGTGTACATTCATAGTGTTGGGTGATCTAATCTTTGCTTGAGGTGAAGAAGGGCTTCTTAGCTGGAGGATGATGCTGGGTCAGAACATATGGTTGTAATCTTCTTGCTACTTTTCATCTTAATAAAGCTATTCTTGTTTTCTTCCATATTCTTGTGTACTTATTTATATATGCATTTACATAGTTAACACACATATGGTCCTATGTTATTTATCAATATAGATATTTGTTCCTTCGATAGTAGTATGTTGTTGTGATTCGACAGGTTCTTTTTGAAGCTGGGCAGACGAAGAAGAAGTGGCGAAACTCTATCAAGAAGGAGAGGAAATCGAGTGCAAGACCAAGGTTGGTCATCTTGGTTCTCCTCTTGTCTATTTTCATAAAAGGAAATGAAAGTAGACTTTACTTGTTTGTTTCTAAGATAGCCACCCATCTTAGTGGGAATATCAGCATTCGAGTGGACACTGTTCCCAGTAACAAAATGGCGACTCCACTAGGGAGCGACTAGATTATTTGTTAGCCTATCTATCCTTGTTTCTTTTATAAACTTACAGACGGAGCTTGAAGTCAAGCCAGTTAGCCTTCGAACTACATTTGTTATACAAATGCAAAGTAGATCAATGTTGCTTCAGTCTATCTCTGGGTTTTGTTTATGAATTAAACAATAGATCTGCAAGCAATCTAATTGCCCTAAGTGGTGGCTCTAGTAACCTCTTTAGATCACCCCTATGTTTTACATACACTGAACATTACTTACTCGGCCTAAATCCCTTAACTGAATTGCAAACTATGAGTGAAAACATGTTTAAAGTCTCGCACTGGTACCATCGCACCCTTCCTTCAAGGCAGTCTATATGCATCTCACTTCCTGAGTGCAGTAGGTGCACTGCATACTAGTTTCATTGTGTAAAAGGTGCGATGGTTAGGGAGGGTTAAATTTACCCTCTGACTGTGGTTTTTTCTCACTGTTTTCAATCCTATTCAGGTGTTTTGCCATTTGTAGTCAGTGTATTTCTGTGAAAACCCCCTTCTCTTGCATTATTCTGCCTCCTTAGTGCAAAGAAATGTAAATGTTTTTTTATGTATTGTGCGTCATTTTCAGTTCTCTTTTGCAAAAAGTAGCATAGTCGAGCTGTCGTTTCTGGATCTGAAAGTGTCGTAGCTGTGGTTTTCAGTTTTAGAAAACAATCCCATTGTTCTTGATAGTCGATTATACAGTTACTATTGCATAGGATTTGAATTAGTAGTGTTTAAAGTGTCGAAAAGCAAATTTTCATTTCAAAATCGCAAAGTGTCTCTCTTACTTTCACTTCATTTTGAAAAAGAATTTTGTTGAGTACTGTCGCTTTAAAAGTAATTCAGATTTGCACATAGCTTTCTTAACATCATTCATACATTAAGAAGCTGAAAAAAATACATGCATGTGCATTTGCATTTTGATTGCTTGGTTTGATTTAGGATTGTGCATTTAGCGTGTGCTCTATGCTCTGTGAAGAAAAGATTCTTGACTTTCTTCCCTTAGTAGCTAGGATTTTCATTGCTGCAAGAAGATCAAACGTTTGTTTATCATCTTAGACTGCATTTTAGGAATTATATACACATCACGCGGTGAACCTAAAAGGAAAATTGTTAAGCAAGATCAAC
>APFE030726317.1:90626-103529 GCA_000404065.3 Pinus taeda | reverse complement strand
TTCCATTCCTTCATGACTGCCACCCTGAACCCTGTATTGTCAGATTGTTTTCACCTCCAAAATCATTTGCTTCGTTCCTTGTCGTTGATGTGGGATTCATTAAGGCCCTCCTGCAACGGGTCGCTTCTTGTCGACATCAGCTCATTATCCAAGAAGTTGAGTTGGGAACAACCCTTTCATTACTTTGAAGCTTGCATGCCTCAATGGCAAGTTTCTCACTTTCGGTGACAGGTTCACATCAATGGCCTTCGACCGAGAGATTTTACGTGGTGTTCGACACCAAGTCCTTTTTCACACCACATGAATTGTACTATAGTACCTTGAGGGTCATTGTCATTACTGGTGATTAATCTCGCACCTGTTAACAACTTACATCATTGGCTGGTAATCAGGCAATGTCTTTCCATGTTCGACTCCAAAACATTTTTCACATGGATCAACTTGTACTCCGAGTGAAGATTGAACAAGTTTTGAAGACCCCAGATCTAGTTTCATCCATCCGGGCTACGATATATTCAGGAATATAAAGACATCAAGTGTACATCATTGCCATTAGATGATCATCCAAATCGAAGGATGATGAGTCCATATCATCAGTCTGTCACACAGACGATTGTCTGTCCTATGTACATGAAAATGAATTAATAAAGTTGAGCATGAGAATGCCTGCCTGAGCTAGATCATGAAAAAATGTTGTCAAAATAATGTATTGTATTGTATCTTATTATAGGTCACCTCCCAGCTCGGAAAAACATCGGATCCTCATAGTAAAGCATTTCACCCGACATCAGAAAGATTAACGACCTCATGCTATAGGGGGCAACTGTTATAGACATTTTTGGGAACTTCAACCCCAACCATAAATGTCCATAAACTGGGGACTCCTAAGTCCCTAAAAGTGTTGCTTCACTGCCTAAAGGAACAAGGTCCGCTGATTACATCATCTCCCAGAAGTTCTCCACTGAAAACTACTCATAAATGGTTAAAATTGGACCATACTGAAAGCTCAGTGCAGAGGGTGCAATGCATATCACCTTCCCAGTGTACAAGGTGTGATGCATACTGATCTGCTCCTCTATAGGGTGTGATGGTCGTGAATGGAAAAATGGCAGGTACAAAAATGCGAGGTGGAAGATCATGGAATCTTCCAGAAGCTACCCCTCTGACACTTGCCTCTCTGTTTTCGACTAGGGATGAGTAAGAGATCATCATTCTCCAAGTGGAAGCAGGAACTTCCAGAGAGAGGACACTAATCAAGATCCTAGAAGATGACTCACCTCTCTGTAATCATCTATATATGGGTCCCTCATCACAAAGATCCGGAGGCTAGAATTTTGTATCTTATAGAGAAGTGCTATTGGTTTTCTAGTGTACATTCATAATATTGGGTGATCTAAGCTTTGCTTGAGGTGAAGAAGGGCTTCTTAGCTGGAGGATGATGTTGGGTCAGAACATATGGTTGTAATCCTCTTGCTACTTTTCATCTTAATAAAGCTATTCTATTTTCCTCCCATATTCTTGTGTACTTGTTTATATATGCATTTATATGGTTAACACACTTCTGGTCCTGTGTTATTTATGAATATAGATCTTTTTTTCTTCGATAGTAGTATGTTGTTGTGATTCCACAGGTTCTTTTTGAAGCTGGGTAGATGAAGAAGAAGTCGCGAAACTCTATCAAGAAGGAGAGGAAATCGAGTGCAAGACCAAGGTTGGTCTTCTTAGTTCTCCTCTTGTCTATTTTCATAAAAGGAAACAAAAGTAGACCTTACTTGTTTGTTTCTAAGATAGCCACCCATCTTAGTGGGAATAGCAGCATCCAAGTGGACACTATTCCCGGTAACACCAAGGGACGCACTTTTCAATGGAATTCTATCTTTTATCCCAAGATTCACCATCTTGCCCTTATCTTTCATAGATTACTTACCAGACTATTGGGCGGTGAAAACGACCACCTTTTTAACACTTATTTCATCCATTTTTACTTTTCTTTATCATGTTATTAATCATGGTTTATCATATAATTCTATTTTATAATCATTTATGCTGTCATGAATAAATATTATTTATTCTCCTTTATTTCTAATAAGTTGATGATTATGAAAGATTTTATCAATGATAGTTTCAATAAATTAGTTGTAACATTATTTACCATTTTTAACCTCCAAGATAATTTCTAGATTGAAGATTTGACCATTAAATGTGCCAACTCAGAAATTCGCTGGAATAAGAAATGACAGTTTTGCGGTTGAGATTCTGAGCAAATGACGAAGAATTTGGAAAATCTGGAACATGGGTTTTGTCTAGAACGGACCCAATTAACTTTATCAAAAAACGGTTTGCCCAAATCAACTTGTACTGAGAGAAACACAAGGTTCTTTGAGCATGATTTTCTCAGATTTGTTGTTGCGACCGTCCTCCAAATATCAGCTGCAAAGCCAAATTTGTCTTGCTCTTGTTGAAAGATGGATGGAAATATATCTTCTTGTTGATCAATTGGTTGGAAATAATCTAATTTTGTAATAGAAATCATGTTGTAATTATCTCTATTGTAACTGCTCTCTGACCTCTCTATTTAAATGAAACAGAGATCAGAGATGGGGATGGCTAAGAGAATGGAGAATTGAGGATTTAGAATTAGAGATTTAAAATTAAGAATTCATGATAGGATAGGAGGAAAAAATGATTGTTTCATGTTGTAAGTCTCAAAGCTTCAGTTGTTGTAATGATTTCACCATTTAATGATTAATACCTAATTTGGGAGTTGTTTTTCATTCTTTTCATCTGAAGTAACCCAGCAGCATCTGCTGGCAGCTAAAGGGCCCAGCCTCTGGTGGAGTACGCTGCTGCTGCTGTATATTATATTTCTAGTTTATGCATGGTTTGCTTAATCGATGTTATTTAGTAATCTAATGTGTTTTGTAAGTTTACATCACATGCTCTGTTATGTTTAATTTATTAAGGTTTCTAAAGACAAAACTATTGTATTGACTCTGCATCGTATCACTTTTCTTTTAGGTGTTGATATAATACTGCTAGTCTTTACAGAATACCATTGTTGTTTAATTACAGAGCCTTTGTGCTGTGCACTTGTTCATTAACATTACGGAATTCATCTTCGAAGTTATGTTCTTTGTGATTGTTGGATCTATAAACAATGATGTTCTATTTTGAAATGCAGTCGTACTCTTTCTAACTGAGGTTGATAACTGGATCATCTTACTATTAAAGTGTGTCGTGTATATATATGGTTTTTAAGCATTGTTCTTAATTCATCATTAATTAGTGTTGTTCCATTTTGGTGTGTTGTCCAATCCGTCCTTAAGAGTGAAGGATTGCCATTTGATTCCTATAGGTCACGTTTAGTGCATTTGATTTTATAGACTAAGGTGTTACTACTTTCTAGACTTAGTTGCTGTTACAGTTTCTTGTTTGTTGTTCCATTTCAGGTTTGTTGTTCCATTTCTTAATTGTTGTTCCATTTCTTATCTGTTGTTCCATTTTTTTTTATTTGCATTATTGATTGCTTTGGTGTGTAGAATGATCTGAAACTGTAGTGGGCATTGGCATTTGCTATCTAGTCCCCAGATTGACGATCTGTTCCTTGATTACTTTTGGTTACATCAGTTTCCAAAGGGATGAGTTATTGTTACTGGACCCTTGACTGATGCATTGCTTATTTTTCTGAATGAATGATTTAGGCTTCAAGGTATTTTGTTGGAAGTAGATTTTCTTTCAAGCATTCGTTTACTTTTGTATTTTGAGCACTGTACTACATCTTTCATAACATTACTCTTGAGTAAATAGTCGCCTCAGACTGAGTACAATCTTGAAATAAAAGGTCATCCCTGGGTTGACAATTAATGTGAAGGTAATTAGGAGTTAAAAATACACCCTTTTATCACTCCACATTTTGGCGCCATTGCCGGGGAATAAATAAATGCATTTTGTTTTTTTTATGTAAAACTAGTTGTTTTTTGTTGCAACATGCTATGCAAATCAACATTGGTGATAATTTTTTTTAATTCATTTGTGTATGTAGATGATTTATAATAGAAATAAAAATTATACAAACACTTATATTCATTTTTATCATCAATATAAAAAAATGCTTGAATATCAATTTTTTTTTTTGGCTTGCGGGCTTGATGAGATTTCTGGAAAAATAGTCAGGACAGTCATGTTTTGAGGGACCAAAATGAAATATTTTTAAAAATAATTCTATCCTAGGTAGCCCTTAATTTCTACTTTCTAACCCAATTTGAATCATTCAATTTGGATTTGAAATGAAAAAGTTAGAACTAAAACATTGACACGGTGTCTAGCGAGCAGCTCAGGAACAGAGTTGGGACAGCCAGTTTTTGGAGACCTAAATGTTTGAATTTTTAAAACCTATTACTATGGTAGATTCCCGTATGAATTTAGTTTACAAGGCAATTGGAATCACTCATTTTCAATATCGTATGGGGAAGTTATGATCAAAATACTGACTGTCTATCATAAATCAGCACTCTTAAAACTCTGTTTTCTGGTTGTTCCTTACAATATTTCACCTATCAATTCTTCTTGTCTTCAAAACCTATTTCTATTGGAGATAAATAAATTAATATAATTTCATTTCCAATTTGAATCATTCGAATCCAACATCAAATGAAAACTCTATGCTTAAAACATTAACTATTGGTCTGAGCTGGGTAATCGAAAATGACTCTGTTATGCAGGTTGTTCTAACTAAAATTGACATATCATATCATTGAATTTATAAACCCTGTTACTACTAGAGATAAACCTTTTAATTAGTTCTCACTTTTCTTTGGAATCACTCAATTTGGACGAAAAACAAAGAAGTTGTGATTAAAACACTGCTGGTTAGTATGCTTGACCACTGCTCTCCCACAGGTGACAAATAAATTTTACTTTGTTATTCTCTCAATGGATTTGTTATACATAGTAACTACTTGTTATTTTTTTGCATACTTTTTAGATTATGGGAGCCCAATCACCTCTCTTTCTCCATGATTTAATGTTTTAGTGCAAGTAGACACTCGTTTTTTTTGCAGGTCCTAGGAGAAAAAGAAGGTCAATTTATGGACAAGTGATTCTTGAAAGAAATTTTAATGAAACAAAGGAATTTCATCCAAGTTATTACCCAATGGATTCATAATAGAAGAAATGAAGAATTGATTTTCATTTGAAGATTCATGTCTTGTCACTGCTGCCAAAACATTTTTCAAAAAGATCATTTTTTTACATAATATCGTAGCTGTTGTAACTTAATTTACATACTGTTTTTAAATAAAATGTTGTTTCTTTTCTGATTTCTTTTATTTTTTTGTGTTTCAGGTGTTGCTTCATCCTCAGCATCAATGCAATGAACAGCTAATTCATTCTTTGCATGCTTGCATTTTATGATTGTGCATTTTGTTGTTCCTTTTCCAAAGAAACGGCACTTGCGTTTTTGATGTTTCTTTTCCAAAGGAACGACACTTTTTTATTTTTGTTGTTCCTTTTTCAAAGGAACGGCACTTGCGTTTTTGCTGTTCCTTTCCAAAGGAACGACACTTTTGATTTTTGTTGTTTCTTTTTCAAAGGGACGACAGTTGCATTTTTTCTGTTCCTTTTCCAAAGGAACGACACTTTTGATTTTTGCTGTTCCTTTTCCAAAGGAACAACATTTTGTTTTTTTGTTGTTCCTTTTCCAAAGGAACAACACTTGCGTTTTTGCTGTTCCTTTTCCAAAGGAATGACACTCTTCATTTTTGTTGTTCCTTTTCCAAAGGAACAACACTTTTCATTTTTGTTGTTCCGTTTCCAAAGAAATGCCACTTGCGTTTCTGTTGTTCCTTCTCTAAAGGAACGACACTTTTAGTTTCTGCTGTTCCTTTTTCCAAAGGAATAGAATTTGTGTTTTCACACTTTTTCGTGTGTATTTTTGCTTTTTGGTGTGCATTTCCTTTGTTGTTCCCTACAAAGAACAACACTTTTTTTGAGTGTTTTTGCTGTTCCTTCAAATGAGAAACACTTTGGGAGTATTTTCGAGAGCAACCCTTCCTTCCTCTTATGGGATTATTCCTAGTTCATCTCAACCACATTTTACTAATTCCCTTTCATGGCATAAAGTACACTACTTTTATGAGGACAAGAATTATGGATTCTTTTGAAGCAAGTTAATATCATTCACGTTATGATCTTTAATAGGACAACTCCTTGATGATAGTTTATTTTCAAAAGGGACACAATTATTTATATACTACTTTACTGCATTGTTTTCTGTTGAACATGATGTTGATTGATCACCTTAATACCATGATGGTTCCACCCTTCCTGGTTATAATCTTCTCTGTCTGTAATAAATAAGATTATGGGTATATTTTTTTCTATTGACATGTTCAACTTCTTCCACCATCCCTACTCTTAAGGAGTGATCCTCCCTCTTTTTATCATAAAAATGTGTAATAACAACAAAATTTTGTTCACAGATGGAGAATAGGGGGTCTCATTACGAGCCAGCCCACCATGTTCATAAGGTTGTAACAAAGTGACATTCCCATTATGGCCACCACACAAGGTTATGATCCACTAGATAGCCAAATTATCCTTGGAACATGAGGTCTCATCACGAGCCGGCCTAATCACTTTTGCTACATCCCAATGAATGGCAGTGTGGTTATCTAGTTACCTCACCAGCACACTGGTCTCTTCTGTAAGAACAGCACTGAAACTCTCTAGTTATAAATTGAGGATTCTGGCTCATATGGGTTAAAAGGCAACCCTGCCGAGGCTATGGACGCCTGCTGGCAGCAGAGGCTCTGCTTATGGTATTGAAGTTATATATTATCGTCAATTATTACCATAATACCCTTTTCTTATTTTTTCTTTTTATCAGAGAAGTTATTTCCTTAATTGTTTTTCCCTGTTTTGAACCTTTATGCATGAGAAATTGTATTATGATCAATCACATCATTTTCAGTTAGAATAGCATCAGTAAAGCATCTTTTTGCAATATTGTTGTTCTTTTTCTCTTTTTTTTCATAACTTATCATCAATCCAAAGCGTCCTATCTTTTATTCATAACTATCTTTATACACTCTGCATTAAAATGTTGGCAGAAGGATAAATGGAAGAAAAGCTACTAGAAGCTTTTCTATAAACAATGCACAAAGAACAGGGCAACGGTAGTTCACAAAATAATCAAGCTAAAGCCCTATTTGTAGATGCTTCCTATGAAAAGAACACCAGATCTTTTCAAAGAAACAAGGAGCATACAAGGCCAAGGTCCTTAACCTTGGGAGAAGTCGACACGGAAATATACCATCTCAAAAAATAAGGTGTTGCCTTGGAAACATAGATCTCTCAGATAGAAAACAAGGAGCCTGTTGAGAATGATAATGTAGAGATCTATGAAGATAAATCCTATTCTGGAATCGGATTTGGAGAAATGAAAATAATGAAAATCCAATATCAGCTGCATCATGTGTTTTTGACCATTGATATCCAAGGAGAAAAGTTCACTTTGAGAACATTGATTGATCCAGGCGCGGATATCAATGTTATTAGCAAAAATATTGTCCCAACTAAATACTGGAAGGTTGCTCCTCGACAAGTAACTGGAACTGGAAGTCAGACTTTCAGGTATGAAGTTCCTATTGCCACCATATGTTTTGAAAATACTGTATGAAGTTAAAATTGCAGTAGGAGAAATTCCCATAGACTGCATATTGACAAATGTGTTTCTAGCAGTAGTTGAACCCCATGGGTCAGCCAGATTGCCTAAAGGAAAAGCAAGATTTTTCATTTCAGTGCCAAATCATAAAGGATTTCTAGAAGCACTGACCTTACCATATATTTCTACTCCCAGAATTTTCACAATGGTACAAACAATGCAGGAAGTAGAATTGTCAGACAAAAAGATTGAAGAATTGAAAGACTTTAAATCTTCAATCAGAATCAAAGAACAGCTCCAAGTTCCCATAATCATACAAAAAATTGTAGAACTAAGAAAGCACTTGGAAACTAAGTGTTGTTCAAAAAACCCAAAGGCTTTCTGACATAGAAAGCAACACACAGTAGAATTGCTTTTCATAGATAAATAAGAAGGAAAACATTGTAAGAGTAGGGCAATTCCCATGAACAAAGACTATAGAAATCTCTGCCAAAAAGAAATCTTATGTCTTCTACAAAAAGGAATCATCAGGGAATCCAAAAGTTCATGGAATAGCTATGGATTTTATGTAAATAAACATTCATAATAGATCAGGTGAGTGCCCAAACTTGTTATAAATTATAAACCTCTAAACTTTGTTTTAGCAGATGATACCTATCCTATTCCACATAAAGGAAACTTAGCTGTAAAAATTGCAGGAGCCAAAGTATTCTCAAAATTCTTCATGAAGTCTAGTTTTTGGCAAGTGGTTATCAAAGAAGAAGATAGATTCAAAACTGCTTTCAGCATTCCAGCAGGGCACTATGGATAGAATGTAATTCCTTTTGGACTAAAGCATCCTCCATCTAAGTTCCAGAAGGTAATGGACCAAATTTTTAAGCCCTACTTTGAATGGCTAATCGTGTATATAGATGACATGTTAATTTTCTCCAACACCATAGATGAATATTTCAGACATATCCACACTTTTCCTCAAGTTGTAAAATGGAGTGGTTTAGTTTTAAGCAAAAAAAAGGATGGAATTGTTCCAGACAAAAATCATATTTTTGGGACATACGATAGAAGATGGCCAGATAACTTTGCAGAAGCATTCTCTAGAATTTGCTAATAAGTTTCTAGATGGAATCACAGACAAAACACAACTGCAGAGGTTCCTCGGTTGCTTGAATTATGTTAGTAATTTTTATAAAAGGTGTGTAGTGGACCACAAGATTCTTAACCAAAGACTAAAAAAAGAGCCTTCACCATGGACAAATGATCACACTAAAGCTGCCCAAAAAATCAAAAGCAAAGTCCATACATTGCCAATCCTCTATCTGGCAGATGAATATCTCCCCAAAATTGTTGAGAACGATGCTAGCAACCTTGGATGGGGAGGAATACAAAAGCAAGTCAAAGAAGGGACCAATAAAATTGTACAATTTTCCTGAGGTACATGGAACTCAATAGAGAAAAACTACTCCACTATAAAAAAAAAGGTAAAAGTTGCCTGGAATTCTATAGACAAGTTTGATATAGACCTTGTACAAAAACAATGTTTTCTTATAACTGATGCTTCAGCCTTGAAAAATGTTATAACTAAAGAAATAAAAAATCCCAAAGAAGCCAAGTTTTCCAGATGGCATGCACTATTTGTTAACTTTGATTTTTGAAGTTGAGCGTATCAAAGGAGAACAAAATTGCTTGCCTGACATCCTAAGTAGAGAATATTTGGAACAGAATGACCACTTGATGGTTATAGTAACTGAATGCAATCCAAACACTCAGCAAGAAAAACTCTGGAATATTTCAGATGACACTCCTTGGCTAGTATACACAGAACAATGGAAGCCAACATCGCAACTCAGAAACACCAAGCTCATGGATGCCAACTTATAGCCCCACACAAACTTACAACATCTAGTGCCCAAAAGGAAGATCTATCCAAAATCCAGCAAGTGGATTCATGAGATGATCTATAAAATATCAACATTAGCAGCTAATCTTGCCGAAGAAGCTTTATACGAAATCTTCAAAGATATAAGTGTAATTTGGACCAAAGGAAGTGATAGGAAAAAGGCCTATCATAAACATTACACTATAAATAGGACATGGGACCCAAACCATTTCTCAAAATACATGTGGCCACAGAAAGATCTAGAAATATTATTTCCAGATACAATCTACAATTTCAAAGGCTACATTAATCTATGGTGGGGACTTTTATGCCAAGATGAGAAAACAGAAATCACTACACCATTTTAAATTTTGGGCCAACATTTGTAAATCAACTTTTATGGCAACCAGAATGGTTGAAAACTTGGTGGATGTGGTTCAGAGTCAACAAGACAATTATGGATCCCAAATATTTTGAAAATTATACTCAAAGAGATTGCATGACATGTGCTCAAAATTCTCATGATTGTTTCCATTATCCTTGTAAAACCATAGCAGGCCTAAATTCATACTCAAATGACTGGATATTGAAGACCTTTATGAGTGGACACTTCCAGTGGCTTGTGTTAACCAAAATCAAGCATCAGATTGTCTTGGGCAAACCAATGATTGTTAGAAGAATTTACTCAAAGTCTTGGGACACCTATAGAGCATATGATCATCCATCACTTGGAAGATTCCCTGGTACAAACGCACTAGGGACATGATTAAATATTCATGAGTTCACGTGGACTCCCGATATAAAGCATCCATAGTGTACAATAAAGTCTTGTCTCTTGATTATGACATAGACCGAGTTTTTTCTTGAGATTCCCGACAAAAATCTCCCATATCTATATAAAGAAATTATAGTTTTGTGGGATTCCATTAAATCTCCACTTTGTATAGTTGTCCTGTACTATTCTGAGACTCGAAGCACTTCTCTTACTTTTGGTGTGATTTGATCCACATCTCGGAATCATTGTACAAAAAATGGGTTGTTGGAAATTTGTCCCCTTCTCATCCTATATGAGGAGAGGAGTAAGGCTCATTTGCGCATCTGATTTTGGAGAGAGTTGAGTCTAATTCTTAGAGAAATTTCTAGATTTGTGTGTTTTGAGTCTGAGAGCTATCTCCCTGCTCTGTATCTGCAAACACTCTGTTCGATCTGTTTACATCATGGAGAAAGTTCTCTTTAGAGTCAAGTTTGGAAGGCTGTGCATCAAGGCCTAAAAACCTTGGTGAGAACTTGAAGTGGTTGAACTCTATAGGTAGAGTCTTTAAATTTTTATATCTTCTTCAAAGATAGAGTCTGTGTTGAGCCAAGAAGCCTCCAAAACTCATCTGTAGAAATTTATGCTTCATAGATGATATAATTGGTAAATTCCCCCATAGTTAATCTTTAGAAAAAAAAAAAATTTGAAGATTTTTAAAATTGTAACCATCTTCTGGAATCAATAGAAAGAAATATTTTTGCATTTGATATAGCCATCTATGTCATAACTCTAAGTAACACTTTTTTCTTTATGAGTATCGAGTTTCTTCTAAGTAAAAATCTTCATATTGTGTGAGAGGAGAGGTTGGTTGAGTGTCTAGGGATGTCCGCTTGTTGAGGCAAGGAGGCAACTAAAGATCATTAATATGTGGCGACATAGAGGTCCGTGTATTACAATGGAAGAAAGGAGATTTTGAATCAGCAAGCTTTGATAACTCTGAGGAGGAAACCCCTACAAACACGGCATAAGAAAGGAGATTTTGAATCAACAAGCTTCGAGAACTCTAAGGAGAAAGCTCGTGCAAAAAATTGGTATGAGTGGATTGTGTTAACCAAAATCAAGCATCAGATTGTCTTGGGCAAACCAATGATTGTTAGAAGAATTTTCTCAAAGGCTTGGGACACCTATGGATTATGTCTGAAATGTTCATCTATGGTGTGGGAGAAAATTAACACGTCATCTATATACATTATTAGCCATTCAAAGTAGGGCTTAAAAATTTGATCCATTACCTTCTGGAATTTCGATGGAGCATGCTTTAGTCCAAACGATATTACATTCTATTCATAGTGCCATGCTGGAATGTTGAAAGAAGTTTTGAATCTATCTTCTTCTTTGATAGAAACTTGCCAAAAACCAGACTTCATGTCAAATTTTGAGAATACTTTGGCTCCTGCAATTTTTATAATTAAGCTTCCTTTATGTGGAATAAGATAGGTATCATTTGCTAAAACAGAGATTAGAGTTTTATAATTTATAACAAGTTTGGGCACTCCCCTGATATGTTTTGAATGCTTATTTACATAAAATCCATAGTAGTTCCATAGACTGTTGGATTCTTTGACGAGTCCTTTTTGCAGAAGATCGAAGATTTCTTTTTGGTAGAGATTTCTATAGTCTCTATTCATGCGAGTTTCCCTACTCTTACAAGGTTTTCCTTCATATTTATCTTTGAAAGGAAATTCTATTGTGTGTTGCTTTATGTGCCAGAAAGTCGTTAGGTTTTCTGAACAACACTCAGTTTCCAGGTGCTTTCTTAGTTCTGCAATTTTTTGTATGATTTTGGGAAGTTGGAGTCATTCTTTGATTCTGATTGAAGATTTAAAGTCTTTCAATTCTTCAATATTTTTCTGTAATAGTTCTGCTTCCAGCATTGTGGAAATTCTGGGAGTAGAAATATATGGTAAGGATAGTGTTCCTAGAAATCCTTTATGATTTGGTACTGAAATAAAAAATCTTTCTTTTTTGTTGGACACCTAATCCTCAATGGGTTAGTGTGGAAGCCGAATGGACAAAGTAGTCCAAGAGACCTTGGGATGTGAAACCCAACGGTCACCTAATGTACTATAAATGTATATCTCTTGTTAATAAAAATTGTACTCTCATGTTTGATCATTCATATTTTTCTTGCTCCCATGTGTGTTTAACATGGTATCAGAGCAGGCATATTCCTGCCCTGCATAATTAATTTGAGCCATTTGTTTTATGGCCTTTCTGTGCAGTTTATTTCTGCCATATTCCTTTATACAGACTTGTGCCCTGTCTACCAAATTCACTTGAACGATGAAACGTTCCTCTGCCTGACACTGCCAGCGCTGTCCAAGCTGTTCTGACATGTCTGTCTGTCATATACTGTTATAGCTTTGATACCACTTGTTATAGCTCTGATACCACTTGTTATAGATCTGACCCAGAAATATTATAGATCTGATAAGAAAATATGCAAATAAACCCAGAAATAATATGAAATGATTCTTTATTGATCAAACCCTTAAGGTAAGGCAACACCATACATTCACTCCTTAAGGAAGGAGAACACTCCACAAGCCA